>NQII01008690.1:18377-40237 GCA_002778355.1 Clitarchus hookeri
GAGGAGTCTAGCTCCGGTGATGAGGAACGGTTTCCGGCACAGACGTGCGGGTGGCCTCGATACGCGCGTACTATACAGCAGGTTGAGTGCGCGCTCGACCTTGCTCTTGCCCGGACACGCAGACCCTCGTGCACGACCGGCGGACATGGTTGACGACCCTCATTGCCGTGGTGGTGTAGTAGTATATTCGTGTTCTGCGTCTTTAGTATAATGGAAATATGCCATTTTCCGGGGCTTTTTTCTTCAGAAAAGTCACTAAACTTAATAATTACCATAAGGGGGTCTTCGCGCTGTAGCCATGGGCCCGGACTGTCTGCACTAGCTCGTTGGCGTGATGGCGCGTGATTATCGTCTGGCTCGAGTCACGCTGTCTCAGGGCACCGTTATTCCGAACACGCGAGCTCGCTGTTCCGGACCACGGGCACAGTCGTAGCCCTGCAATTTCCTCAGTTACTCAACGGAGCTTCGACCGTCCACCCATTCATGCCATCAACTCGGATGCGTAGTAATTTAGCAGTCCCAGAACGCTCTAGCCTGGACGGTTGTTTAGAGGGGGAAAAGGGGGAGGATAGAATACCGGTGGTTATTGTGTAATTCAAGTGAGTAAAATAAAATATTTCCTGAATCCACAGGTTCCTGAATATACAAGCATGTATCTAAATACAGCCGACAAACTTCATCTGCAGGCTAAGCACATAATAATAATGGCGTGTGGAGAGTGCACCCAGGGCAAGGCAACACCCTCCGAGTGACGGTCTTTCCAGCTGGGACCCGTAGGTGACCATCATCCCCGGGCATGACAGAAAATGAGACCCTAGAATGGAGCGGCGCTGGAATGCAAGGGTGGGGGAAACGGGAGTACCCCGAGAAAACCCGCTGGCAAGCGGCATCGTCCAGCACAATTCCCACATGCGAAAATCCGGGAGTGAAACCCGCCGGGGATCGAACCCGGATCGCCGTGGTGGGAGGCGAGCGTCCTGGACACTACGCCACCGCTGCACTACGCCACCGCTGCTAAGCACAAAAAATGAAGTTGAAAACATTTATATGACTTTTGGTGTAAAGTAAATTCTAAGGGCGTTACACTTATTTGAAGTTGGACCTAAAAAACAAGTTTATTACAGTCAATATGGAATCTTCTCCTACCTTTGATAGCCGCAACACTTTGTTCTTGGGTGTTGCGCGTGTTGCCTAAGTGTCAGGTATTGGTATTATTTTTAAATTACTCGTAGAACGGCGAGGCTTAGGGTATTTACACAAAGCGACCTTTTACGTTCATTGCGGCATGTGGATTAATAATCCGTCATTTAAATCCCACATATACTGACGCGTTATTAAGGTTAGTTCAAAATAAGGGTAGTAACTGTGATTGTTTACACGAGATGATTTGATGACGACAGGTGTTGTGGTGTTTGCGGACTCTTGTTCAATTACCCATTATTCAGACACTCAGTGTTCCATCTTAAGGCCAAGGGACCCAATTCCTTGGACACGTTCGTCTACATCTTCAATCATCTGGCGAACGAAATACAGGAAGCCGAGAAAATGAAACCAAGAACAGGAAATTGCCGGGGCAAAAGCGGGACGCCGACGGAAGTGTCGTCCTTATTTAGTACCCCCTGCCCCTAGAAGACGCAGGTAGTCGACCCACCCGGCAAAGGAGTCCTCTGGTGTTTGCCACAGGCTGTAATAATTATGGCTAGCAACACCTCGGAGACCACGACCGCTGCCCACCGCGTTCCGGTGGCTGAACTTACGAAGGTCACCAACCAGCGGGCCGCGACCCCGTTCCTTCAGGCGACAGACACGAGAACGAATATTTACTGTAAGAAAATGCATACGCATGATGCAGTATCATGAGTTTGTCTAGTCTGCAGGTACCGTAGTTACAAAAAAGGACAGCATAGCCGCGAAAATATGTGAAAATTAAAACTCCTTATACCTACATGTTGGCTGCATTGCTAACTTATTTTTAAACGCGTTTGACATTTGAGAGCTTATTGACACAGCGTGACTGCGTCCATCAAATAATGTGTAGAATTTGTTTCGACAACACCGATGTATATAATACAAAACCAGATATCATCGCAAGTAAACGTTAATATTTTTGCTTGCCAAGTATGCAGCTTTGTTAACAAAATAATAATGGTAAAATAAATAAGTTACAGCCTAACTTAGGAAACACTTACTTGCCGAAATGTGTTCTAACGATAAAGTAGTTACGAAATAATGTTTGACTAAGACCGTTATAAATGACGTTACAAAATAAGCTAAAGCATGAGGTAGTTAAATTACGGCGAGTTTTTAAACGTGGATTTAACGGATTATAATATATGCCTTTTTAAAGAGACTTTCTTGTTGAACTGATGCATATGTTTTCTTAACAGTATCGTCTGTAATATGTCGATTGTTTGAAGTCAATTATTGCTACACAAAAAATACTCACTCTTTCCAAACAACTATTTCAGGTCACCCGGATCGGGACTGGACTTACCATTCGAGGCAACACGAAGCAAACACCGAACACTAGGCCGACCTGCGGCAGACACACTTTTAGACTAGAGTTTTCGACCGTAACATAGGCGAATCTGGAGTAAACTAGGATAGCGGATGGTGTGTGGCCAGCACTCGATCCGGTCATGCGATTGGTTGAAGTATGGAACAAAGGACGAGCGATAAACATGAAAACATCACTGTTACAATATCGTTTTCCGTACACTAATGATAATATGTCAACTATGATTTTTGCTATTGTTATAAATCTTACTATTAATTTCAATAAACTCCGAATAAATTAAAAAAATTTAATACAACTCCCTATTTTGATTTTGGTGTTTCTTTGTAGCACAATCAGAATAGCTGTCACAAAATGGCAACGTACTTTTTTGCTGTTCAACTCCGATGTACGTGTTTATAATTTCAGTCTTGTTCAGTATCAGTTTTAGTAGCAGTTTACTCAGTCAAATCCCGGTTGAGCGAACAGAAATGACTGCCAAAATAGGGTAACTGTGTCAGCACACTTGAAAATAAATCTACTACATCCAAAGTAAGTATAACTAATAACAAATGACCACGGAATGAAAAAAAGGCTATGAGGTTAGTTGCTATTTTTCCAGATCCAAACTTCAATTACGAGCCAACCAAAGTCCGAATTTTTTTATATAAATTTTTATGCATGAGTAGTGTAGTATGTATTGAAAATGTCCAACGTTTTATTTTCTTCGTGTTTTACAGAAACGATCGATATGTGTGTCTGGTAAATGATGCATTAGAACTGTACGGCAGATTTTGACATTGGCCATACTCTAACGGGAACCTTTGACAGAGCCACACTATTTGTGATTTCATTGAGAACGTGTGTTCGTGCGAGTTCAATTATACGACTACGCATGCACTACCAGCATGAAATTCGCATATGGAAGGCGAGTACTAGTAATATGTAATACAAATGTAACAAACTTGAATATGAAATATGCATAGAGGAAAATATGAAAGTTTTACAGAACAACATGGGAAAAGCAGACAAAGGACTATACAATAATATATATGTATATATATATATATATACATAATAACATTGAAGTTTATTTTTAAACATTTATTTTGGCCAAGGCAGCGGTTTTACGGCATCAATAACAACATGCGTTCATTATAACGTAATAATTTCAACACCATTTACAGAACACAATACAAGCGTTTTATAGACAATATTATTTACATTGAAATTACTAAGATTATTTAAATCGTCAAAAGTGACTATAATAAAAAGAGTACAGACAATTTTGCGTAAAGGACAAAAAAAGAGAACACTATTTACAATGTGCCATTTTCAACTGTTACATTTTTTTTGCAGCTGCCTGTACTTGCAGTATATACTGCGGCTCTCGGACCCGCACTCCTCTTCTGATACGATTGTCCGCTAATTCCGGCAACAAGCACTCCATATAAAATCTCTGCAGTTTTGGTAACATCATTTTTCCCCAGAATTCGTTGTCTCTTTCTTCCCTTATTACTTCAAATTCTACTGTTGCAATAAATTACCAAGTCAAAGAATTTTCTGTGCGATATCTGGGGTTGCCCTTGTATTTGGTATCTGTACCGATGTGATTTTTTAAGTTGCAACTTCTCGTTTTTTATTTCTATGCAGAGATTCGTACATTTTACTGCTTCGCGAATAGACATGCTTTCTATAGATGGCACACACTTTACGTCAACAATGCCATCTTTCTCCAAAATTCCATCTGGGCTTGCTCCAAGGTATGGTATCTCAGGGTGTACAATAATGCCACAAGGTTCTATAGTTGCCTGCTTCTCTTTCTTGTAGGCGGATATGGCTTTTTTTTTTTTTTTTTTTTTNAGCCGTAAATAATAGCTGGTGAATTGAATTCGGTTCCACAAACAATATTTTTTTACAATATTGTGGCGATGTGTAACATTCATCATACAACAGATAACCCCGAATCTTGATGTAGTTAGTCTCTGCCGTCTTGCCTGCATCCACAGTGGATTCTCACGCTGCCCAACGGTAGCTCGTTCTAATGTGGAACATAACGTCAGAGAACCAGCTTCTTCATGCAGCTTCCCTAAAATTGCGTTCATCTGGCTTTGAAGATCATTGGGAGCTAAATCAGGTTTTGCAACATTTGGACCATACTCAATGTCACCAGTAGTTTCGTCGATCTTTCTCTTTTTTTTTTTTTTTTTATCTGGCGTTGGTATTTTCCTTCCTCACTGAAATTTAATCTTTTAGATGACCGAGACCTTTCTCGCTTCGCACATATTTTCTTAGAAATATTTCCTGGACTGTTTCCAGTCATGCTTTTCCAAGAAATTATCATATAAGATGGTCCACCCGTGTGTGCTAGAGAGGCCCCATAGCAGCGTCGCCTGTATGATGACCCTTTTGCATGATCAATTATTTTGCCACCTGTCAGTTTGCAAATGAAAAAGTTGAGGTTTTCAGCTAGATTTGTTGTTTTGTTCAGAACGAGACAATCTGCCTTTCTGACAATGGGATCTAGCAACATAATCATCTCAGTCATCAAGTACAGCACCTTATTTACAGTTTCATCTTGTCGAGAGCAGTATGATGCACAACAGGACAAATGGTCACTGAAAACATGGCCGGGGCCGTTTCTTAGATCTTTCCGAAGCTTATCAACATTTCCTTCGGAATTTCTAAAGGCTCCGCGAACTGCAGCTGTGAGGCGAGGAATGTTCCGTATAACTATTTTTCGCCCCACTAAGTTAAATGTGGTCTTTGAGGCTAAGGTGTGCAATTCCGAGGTGTACCCTCGCACGTTGTGATTTGCACGCTCTATTTTCTTCATTTTGTCTCCAAAAGGAGCCCTCTCTCTAGCTCTCGCAAAAACACTGGAGTCTCCATCACCCGTTAGGAACTTCACCCATACACCAATGTTCATAAAACAAATGCCGAAGTCCATCCACAACAAAAGTTTGCTCCATCCCGGATGATGAACCAGAATAATTTTGGTTACACGTGCGTTGTTTTGGTTGGGAACACTCTGCTGCCGTGGAACGCACGTTAAAAAAAATTTGCTCTTAACACCGAAGTAAAAAATATTCCCTGTTCTCCCACCAATAACGCAAGCCGGGGGGGGAAAAAACTTTATTTTGCTTTTATCATATTTTACTTCAATATATTAATAAATAAACAATTATAGACTGAATACAGAATCTTTTGAGACTTTTCCGCCACCAGAGAAGTAAAAACCGTAGCGACAAATTGCATTGTAATTACAGCAGGTCGTCACACAAACATCCTGATTTGGTGACCATGCAGAAGTAGATGTCAAAAATGCCAACCGTTATTGACAAAGTTATTTCCAATAATTCCAATGTCTGTAAAGGCTAGTGGAGAATGCATTATACGATAAACTGCGTTTAAAGGCGGTTGTGGCTTATACATACCCAGGGCAGTGTAAAACATGCATGCACATGTTATTACCGAGAAAAATTGCGTAATCTAAAACAACGTGAGTTGACAACAGGCTGTTTCAACCTTGTTTAAAGCTTCAACGCTTGATTTACTTTACAGTCTTTACACATTCCTATCATTGTGTAAAAAGGACATCAGTAGCAGTGAATAACACTACTTCCAGTCGAGGGTATTACGATGCAGTGTAGTCGGCCACCGGTGAATAAATTAAAGAAATAGACAACATGCATTTATGTTGCTCTAGCTGTACTATCTCGGTAAAATGGCTGTCTATAATGATAGCGTGAACACCACAGCCAAATGTTTGAATGATTGAGACAACATTTGAACTCTTCCCTATATGATTCCCAAAATAGCAACAATAAAAATTTTTAAAAATTATTAAATGTTATATATAATTACTAGTTGTACCCGCGGCTCCGCTAACGTGGACTACATAATTATTGTTTAGGTTTTTTTTTTAACAAAGTACGTGCTTTTTATACTTTTTCCAGACAATGTCTGCACTTGCTTATCAATTTTAATAAGTGCAAGGTGAAAAATTTCGTCGTTGAATATTGTTTACGTGGTTATAATAACAAACTTATAGGGAGAAATAACGGTATTTGTTAGTAGACAGACACTGATCATAAACACAGAACAGAGCACTTACGATGTCATTTTTTGGAGCTAGAATCGCTCTTTTACATAGCCACTGGTCGTCATTTATATATCTTTGTAGATCTGAGTAAACGCTAGCAATTAGTTCCGTATCACTCTGCACCAAATTACTAAAATCCCCCGTTAGTGACACACAGCCCTCGGCATCTGTTTCTAACCGCCCATCTCCAATTTTTAATAGTGTATCAGCATAGTGTCCTGTATCAACGTCATTGCATAGGTGCACTCTCATATTTGTCGTCAAGCTGAATTTCTTTACATTTGCCCATAAGCTTGACGACTTGAGACAGGCTTTGATTTCATCTGCAGGTGTGCCCCTCTGAATCACCGGTAGAGTTTGGGGAAGTCACCAGCCAGTAATACAACTATTCCTCCCATAAGGTNAAGTCACCAGCCAGTAATACAACTATTCCTCCCATAAGGTCTGTATTGTTTCGTATATCCTGTAGAGTTCGGTTTAGGGCCTCTATCGCTTTTTTGTGTAACATTGTGCTTTTGTCCCACAGTAACAACTTACATTGACGCAGCATTGCACCCCAAGCGCTATTTTTACTAAAAAAAAAAAATTCCTGAGGGAATGAGATATTTTTTCGTGATAAAATCACGTCGATCCGTTGCTCCGTTGCGATGTGAAAGAAGGACAAACAAACAAACAAACACACTTTCGCATTTATCATATTAGTTAGGATTATTTGATAGACACTCAAATTATTGGGCATTAATGTAACTGACTGGGGGAAAAAATCTCTTCAATAATGCAATTAATTGAAAGAATCAAAAATGGGAAAATATTTTCGAACATCATTTAAAAATAACTCCAACTTATTAGCTCTACACATGCAGTTCGAAGCGAAGTGTAATAATTTTAAATATATACAATTTTTTTAGTCAGTGATGTATGAATAGCCTTTACTTTCCACCTCATCTCCCTCTAAGACAGCGCAGCGGTCCTCAAACTGTGATCAACAGTTATTTGTCTTGCGATAAGGCATTTTCATAAAGTCTTTCATCATTATTCATACATTGTTTAAAATAACGGAAGTTGTACGGTACACGGGTAGGTAGTTTATATTTGAGAACCACAGGATCGCTGATAATATTATAGAACCCACCAAAGTTAAAATAGGATCATCGATATAACTGCAGTGTACAATTACTTATTCCTTTATTAGTTCTAATTTTCAAGAATTTTGGATAGTGAACATCTAATTCTCGCCAGTCGTCGTTTCTCCCGTTCTTTCACGATCTTTTTCCGGCCGCAGCGATGTCGAAGATGTGATGTTTTACCGGATNCCACCAAAGTTAAAATAGGATCATCGATATAACTGCAGTGTACAATTACTTATTCCTTTATTAGTTCTAATTTTCTAGAATTTTGGATAGTGAACATCTAATTCTCGCCAGTCGTCGTTTCTCCCGTTCTTTCACGATCTTTTTCCGGCCGCAGCGATGTCGAAGATGTGATGTTTTACCGCATTCCCGATATTCACGGTACACTCGTGAAATGGTCGTACGCGAACATCCAAATGTTATCGCTACTTCGGAGATGCTATGTCCCATCTCTCGTGCGCCGACTATAACACCGCGTTCTAACTCACTTAAATCTTCATAACCTGCCATTGTAGTAGCAGTAACCGATCTAGCAACTTTGCCAGACGCTTGTTGTCTTATATAGGCGCTGCCGACCGCATCGCGTTACTCTGATTGGTTCCATACCTCTGTAATTTGCATACGCACGCCTATACCAGTTTTTTTGGCTCTTCAGTGTATATTAAGACTTTAAATTTAACTCATTCTTAAAAGTTTTTTTCCAAGTTAAGATCTTTAAACTCTTACAAATTTGGCCACATCCAGGAAATTGTAACACTATTAACTTATTGCTTACAGTTATTGACTAGCTAGCCTACGTGTGTAAAACCAGAAATACTTAAACTGAGAGTTGCAAAGTAATTGCTTGATATATTTAATTATTAATTTAATTGCTTAACAATCGACAATTGGAAGTATTACTTAGTATAATTGTGCTAGTTCTTAAGGCCAGTAAGATGAACCGTGGTGCAGTCGACCTGAAACAGACGTACAACAGACGCCATTGCCTTCCAACCCGCCGAGCTTACACCTAAGACGTATTTTTGGATGCTTGTTATTGTGTAGTAAAACTGAGGTATCGATCAGCTCATGTGGAAAAGTTCAGCATAGTTTAGTCGTTTGGTACAATGTCGTGTATGTATTTGTATGTAAGAACTTCATAGTACATGTTGTGATCGTAAAACGTTGTGTTACAATACTTTGGCAGTTTATACCAGATTCATAAATTTTTAGCACCAAGTGTGAGTTTGTCCACATCATTTATTTACATTACTACTGACGTTTCATATTATTTCTTTAGTCTATTTGTTTTCTGTTACTAGTGATTTTTTAGCGCTTTTGGAAAGTAGAGTTGTAGGCTATAGTTATTCAGATTCGTAACTGTCCAAGTAAGCTAATATTTTTTAAGTATTTTACAAACATTTTCTGAAGCAGTTCACTTATTTGCTGTAGAGAAAGTTCTTCCTATTTTCATAACAATGTTTATTATTATTTTTCTCCAATTATAGTTTTTTCTTTAACTATTTTCATATTTATTCCACTTTTTTCTGGTATGTTTTTGTATTGGGTGACTCGCTACAAGCGATTTCGTAATTTATGTAAAAAATTTCCCGCAATGTTTTAATAAATCTATCAATGTGCTGCGAAGTTTGGTTTAGCCATCGAAATCTAGTTATACCCTTGTAACACTTACTTTGCCCCACCCGCCACAGATGTGTGTTTCGAAACAAATGATGCAGTCATCATATCTATTCTAATGTGTGACCGAAGTTACAGCAAGCAGATGAACTGCAGATAGCATCTTGCCCCCTACACCTTCTTACTAGCGTCGTAGGAAACAATTTTTTTTTTTTTTTTTTGCTTGTGTTGCCCTTGTTAATTGCTTTAGACCCTACCGTATTATTTTTCTTTTTAATTTTCACTTTATTTTCTCATACGAATCTGCAACCGCAGGTGGTTGGTGTTACTCAGTTGCAGCCAGCATAAATTGTTAGTTATTAATATTGCAGGAAATGCTAACAATTTTTAACGCTTATCAGTAATGAAAGTTTGGGTAAAATTTCAGATTAAGAACGTATTTCGTCAACAATTCTTACTGAAGAGAGCTTTCTGTAAACCAGCTCCACTCTCCTCAAGAAGCTCTTTCAGAATGAACCCATCACCGCTTGCACCAAAAATAAGTGATGGCGTGCCCCATCTGAAGGAAGCCCTGAAGTGCTGTTCACGAATATTCGAACAGGGGTTTCTTCAGGGGCTTCCCAACTTGTCGTGTGGATCTCATTGAAAGCAGTTGTGTCTATTATAATTTTGAAAACTAAAAAAATATTTTCATGTAATTATTTTTTTCCAGGACAGAAATAAAAGTCGATATTTTGTTGCCCATTTATAAATTTGGTTATTGAAACTTAAACGTGGTCAATGAAAAGTGTCGAATTCGTCATATTTAGTATTCTTTAAAACAGTGTTTTAGACTATGGCCGCAAACCTGTATCTTTTCTGAGCAAGTTGCTTTATTAAAACCCTGTAGTCACAGCTTGAAGTTCTGAAGAAACAGAACACATGCTAAGTTTGTTCGCTATTTTCCATCGCTGCCTTAATGCTTCTTTATGACCAGACGTGGCCTTGAGACTTGTAGAAATTCTTATTTGAGAAGCCCCTTCAGAGAAAATGTAAGATGAGTTGTCCCGTGGTGACATGTAGTTACGAATACATTTGGCTAGGCATCTGTTCTGTTTTAATTTTTCGAAATACCTTGTTTCTCGATTCGGAAATTATCATCCGCGCCTGTGTACCTACATACACGCACGTATGAAGTTCTATGTACTAGTCGCCTGCAGGATGTTTCGACTTCGAACACACAACGGAGAACAGGCAAAGCGGCCATTGGCTGTTACTCCGCTAGAGAGTGCTGCAGTCTGGTGGCGAGGATCTGAAACAGTTAAGAGGGAAGACGTCAGTGTCCCGAGAGCATCTGAACTGGCGGTCTTACAAGTTATTTATTTTATTTAAGTTTAGTGGTGTTGTTCATTTCTGCTGTAAAGTAAATTATGAATGCTGTTGATTCTTTCTCAGTAGGTAGTGAGTATATCATTATTTACTACAATCCCACCAAAAGACTATGTTTTAGACTTTCAAACATTATGCCATAACATGTAGTAAATTGGTTAGTTTCTGCTTTAGACGAGGTTTTGTGTAGTGGGTGCGAGAGGCCAAAGCGGCCGGCTACACAGCGTGAACAAACGCTTGAAGCATTTGTCACTAGATAGAGTAAAGAGACCATCATCTTGGTCATTGCAGTAATGGTGAACATAGCTAACTCGCTTCTACGAAGTTATCTGTGTTATTAACATATTTGTTTAAAAACAGCTAACTTTGGTCCGTTTCGTTTTTATTTCATTTTCGTATCCATGTTTATTTTTATTTCTATGCCTTATTCTGGGCTTTATGCCGCATGCTAGAAAACTCTGCAGTGGTGAATGCCCATAGTACTAGTTTACACATAAAGGGGCCCCGGTGTCTGAGCGGTTAGCCTGCTCGTCTCCCACCGAGGCAAGCCGGGTTCGATCCCCGGCCGGGTCACTCCCGGATTCTCGCATGCGGGGATCGTACCGGACGATGCTGCTGGTCGGCGGGTTTTCTCGGCCCACTCTTGTTTCCTCACCACTGCTCCATCTTCATCTCACGTCACTCCCACAGGCTCTCAAGTCCTCGCTGTCGAGACTGTTATGGACCTGAAGTTGTTTTTGCGTGTTCAAGGCCTAGAAGCGAGTTAGCGATACAGGCGAAACTAACGCGCACGCCTAGCGCCCCATCGCCCTTACGGACGCTCAACTGGCTTGCAGCGTTTCCGTCGGTGCGCTGTATTGTGCAACTGAGATCTGTAACAGGAAGACTTTAGTACACGTGATGAAAGCCCACAGATGTAACCGTATAAATAAACTGCGCATGGCAAGTTCTAGTATGTGATTTATTTTATCATTTAACTTCTCTCTTTCTCTCTCTCTTTCTCTCCCTCTCTATCTCTCTCTCTCTCTTTCTCTCCCTCTCTATCTCTCTCTCTCTCTCTCTCTCTCTTATTACACTTAATATGGTAAAAGCAAAACTATACGGGCCTAAGAATATTGGTTTGTACCTTTCCTGGCAAAAAGTCGTATTCCAAGAATATTTATTTACTGAGACATGCGTATACGCGGAAATATAAAAATAAAGACTGAAAACATTTTAGAGCATAGCCCTCTGAAACCTCTCTCCCCATCCCTCAAGTGGAGTGACATAGTGTGATGGTGAGAACCAAGTTACGCGTCCACTGGTGCGGGGGCCACTTGTCAACCAGTGATGGTGCACGCCGACAGTGTACTAGAAGCATGTCACCCGACGTGCATCTCCACGGGCCCCGGGGCGTCAACTTCCGCAGACACTCGAGCAAGGTCGCGCGGTTCAATTACTCAGTTACAGCTCCGGCCCAGGTCTTCAAAACGAACCTCGGCAATAAAGCACAGCAGCGGACGACCATGACACCGTCCGTATGAAGTTTCCAATCCTAGCAGTACCCAGCCTGCTTCTCTGCTCTGCCATCGCGCCCTATGCCTAGGAAATCTCTCATTCCACTCTCAGTTCCTCACGTTAAAAAAAAAATGCTTCATTTCCACCCATATATTTCCTTTACACATTGTATCGTGTGTTCATGAATATCTCGCTCATTGCAGTGTCATCACGTTAAACAGTATTCAAAATAAATATATAATGACTATATGTAAATCTTGTGCCCTTAACTCCGAAACTATATCGTGCAAGTGTAATATATACATATATAATCATACAAATGCCGAGCTGATTAGGCAGGTTATTTTGTTGCGCACTGGCATTACAACATGCGACCTGTATTTTCAAATTAAATTTCATTAAAGACATGCGCGTAAAAGTGGACATATGCTGTAACGCATGTAGAAAAGTAGTCCCCAAAAATTTATAGGAAAGGTACATTTGTACACTGAAGAGCCAAAAAAACTGGTATAGGCGCGCGTATGCAAATAACAGAGGCATGGAGCCAATCAAAGTAACGCGATGCGGTCGGCAGCGCCTATGTAAGACAACAAGCGTCTGGCAAAGTTGCTAGATCGGTTACTGCTGCTACAATGGCAGGCTATCAAGATTTAAGTGAGTTTGAACGTGGTGTTATAGTCGGCGCACGAGAGATGGGACATAGCATCTCCGAGGTAGCGATAACATTTGGATGTTCGCGTACGACCATTTCACGAGTGTACCGTGAATATCGGGAATCCGGTAAAACATCACATCTTCGACATCGCTGCGGCCGGAAAAAGATCGTGAAAGAACGGGACAAACGACGACTGACGAGAATCATTAAACGTGACAGACGTGCAACCCTTTCTCAAATTGGCGCAGATTGGATTTGTGGACTGCCCTGCAGGATTCATGGTGTGAATTGCCTCCTGCATACCTTCAGACATTAGTCGAGTCCATGCCACGTCGTCTTGCGGCACTTCTGCGTNATACGTGCTCACGGGGGCCCTACACGATATTAGGCAGGTGTACCAGTTTTTTTGGCTCTTCAGTGTATTTTACAATCTGCTTAGCTTTTTCGCTTTTTTTTTTTATTTCAGCCACTGAATTTTTTTCTTTCGCATCCAGAGATAAAATATGTAAGAGTTTAGTGAAAGAAGCAGCGAATAAATATATTATTATTAGGACAGTAGGAGCTTGTGTTGAACGAACGCACAAGAATGAACAGCGAAAAGAAAAAAAAAGCTAGATAAAAGATAGCTATGGCATCCTAGTAGGAACAGGTTCTTTCACAAGACTGTGCGCAACTCACGTCGGATATTTAGGTCAAGCGAAGGAAGTCTGTCTCCTACAACTCAAACTATAAACATAAGACGTATGTAACTTCTCTGCGTGATACATTCTTTGAACTACATATGTAAGCAGATGACTGAAAATAACGCCAGTGAGGCTGATGCGTATAAATATGTATGGCTTATTCTGATAATGTACTCATTAGTATTAAAGATATTTAGCTTATAAGTTATTTATTTAAAACATGGTCTTTTTATGAATAAGTGTGTGGCTTGCTGTCACTATTATATATATTTTGTTTATTATGATTTCAAAGTTCCATATAAATTGCGATACATTTACAAGTGTGTGTATGCATGTGATGAAGTACGGCATTAGCTCATATAGCTAAATATGAGGTAGATTCGTCTTATTCGCATGTACCGAACATTGACCTACCCCAAAGGAACACATCTATCAGTGTCACATGGCCAATTTTGATGAACGTGTTTGTTTATATCTTAATTTTCAAAAGACAATCGCTTTTGCATTAATATAATACGTTGGCTAATTTTAATTTAATCAAACTGCATTACAAATTTGTTAGAAAAAGTATACAAGCGTCTGAAAGTACTTGTTTACAAATCAGTGTTCTGTTCTAACCTCAAATCCAATCCATGCCGTTTTTGCTAGACGTGTCGGCAGAAAAGCAGTTCAATGCTAAATTGGTAGAGACATGGAAAATTCGCGGATTCATTTTGGGACAAGCTAGAATTCGAAACACGTGTGTTTATAAAACTTCAGTCATTGTTCCACACGGTGATTGACACCTTCTGGAGAAGGCTGGCCCAATCGTCGCCTTCTACTGTGGCAGCAGACAACCAGTGTGCGGTTGATATCGGCGTATTTGTACATAAGACTGGAGAGTCCAGCCTGCAGGTCATTGAACTCGCGAATTTTTCTGGTCTCTATAAAATTGGTAGCGCGCAGTCAGTGAGATCGGTCTGCCTCATCTATAGTCCATGCATTGGCTGCGCCTGGGAGGATATTGGTGCAAGGTTTGGTTGAGATGGCGTTCCACACGCTGTTTACTTCATGTCCAGTACGAAAGACTTGTGCTCGTAGAAATGTATTTCGTGGAGTCTTGTTTATGATCTGCCTGGCATCTGCTATGTCTGATTGGCTACTGCACGCTTCAAAAGGTTCCCTATTGGCTGGGTTGTCGGTTGTCGAGTAGGTTACCACACTGTAAAATAGTTTTAACCTATACGTTGTATGGAAATAATACCACATGTTAGACTGCAAATACATGAATGTTGAGCGTCGTTGCTCTACAAGGTTGGGGACTTCTATGAGCATTTGACTGTTCCGAGAGCGAATGTAGGAACGGTGCCATGGATGTATGGGAAAATAGTTTACCATTCGTACTTTCGCACTATTAGTATACATTGATATGGTAGTTTTAGGAATAGTTTCTTGTAGTGCAGACGCTGATTGGCTAAAGGCGTTCCACCATTTTTCTGGCGTGTGTGGTTGGATTCCGCGGTATAAGCAGGTGTTTCGCCTCTGTAATCGTCAAGTACTCTGTGCTCGTAGTGCTACAGGTAAGCTGGGTTATTTTAAGAGGACAAGAATCCAAACGTTCGATATCGCGAGAAATATCGTTCCATTTGTGGTGGGCTCAGCCATTCATTGCACCCCTATGCATCTTCTATCCAGATCAAGTCCCTAACCAAGGGTGTGAGGGTGGAGGGGGGAAAAATGACCCATAAATATTTATCCCCCCCCCCCAACTAAATTTTAACTGACTGATTATTTTATTATTTGTGAGAAGCTCATCACGATATGAAAAATTAAACTCTTGACAATTTATACCAAATGAAATTCATATCAATGTCATTAACATTCATTTTGGTATCATATATTTTCCTACGTGGCCTTTTAAGTTTGCAGAAGGTGAAGTACACATAGGTTGTATTTCCCCCCAATTAAAGCCAATATAGGACTATTGTTACCGATTGCTATTCATACTTTAGTTTGAATTGAGAATGGCATAAGAGTTTGCTGAATAATTTATTCTATAAAAATATTTCTTATATATATATATATATTGTAAAAAGTTAATTATAAATTAATTGTTGCCTGTGAAATCTAATCTACACATCACGAAAAAAATTATAATTTATTTTATAATGTGTGTATGTTTACGTATAAGTATATATATACTTACATGTAAGAATGTATATATACTTATATACACTTATATATACACACGTGCATACGTGCGCACACATCGGGCAGTATTACCCCCTGCCCCCTAATATCTGTTGCCCCCACCCCATTTTCAAGGCTGGCTATGAACCTGATCCAGACGTCTTTGCGTAAAGATTGTTTCCGTGTGTTTGTACCCATTTGACGAGGGAGCAGTTGCCAATAGCACGTTATGTGGTGCATCGGTAAGGCGATAAAGCTTCATGACCTTTTTTACTGTTATGTGTGTCGCTTGCCGATGTTCTTTAGCCGTATTTATGCTGCCTATGTTGGTTTTTGTTCCGTTCATTATCACACTGGACCACTATAATTTGATGCTCCTTTTACATGTGTATTTATTTTAACTCACTGCAGTTTGTGTTTCGCTTGGGGTTTTTGCTGTTTTCGTATCGTCATAATTGCGCTGTCTACATTTGTTTATGCGTCGCTCTTTGTATAACTGTATCGTTGTCTCTTGTTCCGTGAGTGGTATAATTTATGTTATCATATTTTATTGAATTTGTGTTTCTCACCCATATATTGTGTTTTTCGTTTTTTTTTTTTGTTACTTTTTTCGTAGTCATTGTAGGCAATGGAGATCCAATCACAATCCCCAATTCAGTTTCACCACACCATTGCAATTACATTTCAGAAATAACATCAAGACGATAAAGCTTTACTCATTCTATAGTGCACGTCAGTGCGAATGATTTAACGTTGTAGCAGCCTCCGTGACCCGGCTGCGAAGCGGGCGCAGCTATCTTGCGCGGGCACATCTGCTTAGCTGTGAAACAGCCTGCTTGTGATACTAAGGCTAGGGACAGCCGAACTTCGCGAAAACATTTCCGCACATGCTAGACTTCAGTACTATACGGGCGCACCAGCGGTGTTCGTTTGCTTATTGGTGGCGGGTCCTTGTGTGAAGTCATTTTCCTACGTGATTGGCCAATCAGAATGAGGTAACTTCAATACTGCACGTCTGTGATTCGCGCGCAGACACAGAAGATGAGTAACACGGAAGTCATCCAATCACGAAAGTGCATCTGAGATAAAGTGTTACGAAATACAACTGGTCGAGAAATGGCACTCCTCTGTTAGTGCCCCAGGTATCATCAGACCCGTCGCAGTTTTAACTTGCACGATAGGCTACTGCGACTTCTTTGAGGTGATCCCGCTGTGAGTGACCTGGGAACAAAATAAGTATTTGGACAGCCCTGTTCGAACCTGTTGACGAATGCAATACTTTAGTCTTGTGCTTATAAGAGTCGCTGAGGGCAGCCCGTGCAGTGAGATGGATCAGTACACGTCGCTTCAACGCACCAATAGGAATGGGGGAAACTACATTCGAAGAAATAGCAATAATAATAAAATGCATGATGAAGGTACATAAGAGTTACCGAGAAATTGACAGCTTTGTCAGTAAGGCTCCTTATACTGTTGTGAGTGAGTGAGTGACGAGATTTGGGCGGCCGATGAGGGTGAAGTGAGGTGAGTATGGAGCAGCGCCGGAATGCAAGGGTGAGAGAAACGGGAGATCCCGGAGAAAAACCCCGCCCGACCAGCGGCATCGTCCGGCACGATTCCCACACGCTAATATGCGGGAGCGACCCCGCCGGGAATGGAACCCGGTGCGCCTAGGTGGGAGGCGAGTAGTCTGACCACTACACAACCGCGGCTCCATCGTGATCGAGAGCAGTGTAGTATCCGTGGTTATTAAACACTTGTATAAGCTATTCACGGTAAAGTGAGCACTTTTTTAAACCCTCCCATTTGGAATAATAGTCAATAAATATATTTTATTGTAGCATTAGACGTTAACTTCTGAGTCCGGTGTAATTATATTAACTGTGTTTATTACTTATATGGCAATATTTATTTTAAAAAGTGGTGGGAGTATAAACAATGGCTGATAGGGAAAAAGTAACCAGGGCCTTAAAAGTGCTTACTTTACCTTCAAGAGCCTATAACAGCGTTACCAGGCTTATCTTTACAGAGGTACTGTATTATGGCGTATCACGCAGCTCTATGTAAAATGGCTATATTCACTTACGTGCCTAATATAGGGCAGTAGATACTCTTCCTATCTTTGTAAAAGGTTGAATTATGGAATATGGGACAGCTTCAGAAACCCGTGCGGAGACTTTGTCGCTTTCACAACTTAGCGTGACGTTAGGGCCCGTTCTACAATGATACGGGCGCGGATAAGTATCGCGAGAGCGGATAACGTCATTCCCTCTGTGCTCAATCTCCATCCGTATACTAAGATGAGGTAGATCGATCTCGCTGGCTGCACACAACCATTCTCCGTCTCCCAAAATTGAACTGCTTTTCTGCCGACAGGCACGACTTGCGCAAACGGCGTGGACAGGATTTGAGGTTAGAATACTCTTTAGTAAACAAATGCTTTGGGATGTTTGTATACTTCCTCTAATCCGTTTGTGATGCAGTTTGATTGAATTATAATTGATGAAATTGTTTTATTAATATAATACTGCTTGTGGTTTAGAAATTAAGATATAAACAAACACGTTCATCAGTGTTGACCATGTGATTTTGACAGTTGTGTTGCTTTGGGGTAGGTCAGTGTTGTGTACATGCGCACAAGACGTATAAGCGGTCTCCCTCCTCGTCTTTAGTCCGTGTCTGCAATGATACGCATGGGCACACGGATATGCACGGAAGAACGTAAGAATGCTGGTCAACTACCAACTTAACCATGTCCGTGAACCCGTGTAGCCAATAGGGATTGAGTGTTCGGTTAGTTGGTATCCGTCTTCGTCACCTGTGTGGTTTACTGTGCATTTTAGGGTTAATACATCCTGATTCATCTGCTACAAAATCTCGAATATAGGCTTATCTTAATTATCACTCTCTGGNATTTTAGGGTTAATACATCCTGATTCATCTGCTACAAAATCTCGAATATAGGCTTATCTTAATTATCACTCTCTGGACCAGTTTTTTGAGACTTCTTTATCCTCGTACAGAAAAGAATGTTGCTAGAGGTTACCGTATTTCCCTTAAGTTGTTTCAACATCAAGTGATTGCAAAATGGGGGAGGAAACAAACTCAGTTCCTTTACCTTCACATCAGAAGGTATTAATATCTGAAAGTGAAGGAAAGTTTGAGGATTATTGCAAGAAGGAACTAAATGTCATGTACTGTATGGATCAGGATTTGGAACTACTGAGGGAAAACTTAAAACGAAGTGTCGAGGAGTTATGAGCTGTCCACGGTATATATCAAGCACTTTTGAGGCCCTAGTTACATTTTTACTTTCAGCCATTTTTTATTCTTTAACCACCTTTTTAAATAAACTAGCAGAACTGCCCGGCTTTGCCCGGTTATAATAAGAAAACCTGTGATATCTTCTAAGTTATTAATTTAAATGATATGGTGCAAAGGACAGATTTGATCTCAACTAAATGGTTAAGGTAACTAACATATTTAATTGAATAAGGATCAATACTATGTCGGTCAAAACGGCTTCGCAAGTGAACCATTATTTTTCACCAAACTTTGAAAGACAAAAATGGTTACNAATACTATGTCGGTCAAAACGGCTTCGCAAGTGAACCATTATTTTTCACCAAACTTTGAAAGACAAAAATGGTTACTGTGGGTCATCCTTAAAAGATAGACATATGCTATCGTGAACTTTTCTGTAGATCTTTTTGAGAGATACAATTCTGTAGCACATTAATTTGATCTCTTATGGTTTAGTCAGCGCAAGCCATGGAAGCGCCCTAAAAGCGGTTTTCTACGACAAACGTCGACATTTCTCTACTATCCTTAAATTAAATATAAATATATTATACACCAAAACCTTTCTCAGGAAATTCTTCAAATTATGTTGAAAACCGCATCAAAATCCATCAAGTAGTCTAGAAGTACTAAGCGAATACACAGACAGACGCGGATAAGCGACTTTGTTTTATACTATTTAAAGATATTGCCATGCAAGTAATAGACACTGTGTTTATATTCCACTGCACTCGGAAGTTAACGTCTAAGGCTAAAATAAAATGCATCTATTGACTATTATTTCAAATGAGAAGGCTTTCAAAAGTTCTCACTTCACCTTGAATAGCTTCTAGTTAGGCCTTCAGGATTGTTTCATGTTGTACCAAGACGACAATTCGAAATACAAAGCGCGCAAAGTATAGTTTATTCACGGTTACATCCAACTTTTTAGAATCCCTGCTGCTAGAGTTCTACTTTCAGGATATTCATCCGCTTCACGCAAGGAAAACTTAACCGAGAATAGAAATAGGAAATTACACCAAATGGACAGCGCACCGCATTCGTGCGCGCTCAGTGTAATGATGTTTTTCACAANAATAGAAATAGGAAATTACACCAAATGGACAGCGCACCGCATTCGTGCGCGCTCAGTGTAATGATGTTTTTCACACGAACTATTTCTTACTAGTCATTACCAACAAACGTATAACCTCTCTCTCTTTTATTAATGGTAATCATAAATGAAACATTATAATTTACAAATAAAATATGAGTAAAAGTTCAATTTAATTAAAAATAAGGCACTTTTAGTTAACACGCGTGTGATAACATAAAATACACGAGTCTATTCGCGGTTCCTTCACACTTGTTGAATCAAACCTTTGACAAATCACCCCATAAATGACGCATTTGGTTCATTCATTCCTAAATATGTAATATATTACAAGCGTTTTATACTTGGTTTAACATAACAGTTCCTTATATTTTGTTAAATTGAACTTTTTGTATTTTATTAATAAATTATAATATTTAATTTGTAATTAATATGAATAAAAACAGTCAGAAAATGGGTGTTTTGGCAATGCCCAGTAAGAAATAGTTCTTATGAAAAATATAATTACACTGAGAGCGCACGAATGTGGTGCGCTGTCCCTCTGGTACAATTTTCTGACTTGTTTAAACTTCGTTTGCATGGAGCGGAGGAATATCCTGGAAGTAGAACTTCGGCAGGGCTTCAGAAAAGTTGGAAGTAACCGTGAATGGGCTGTACACGACATATTTAGGAAGCAACCAAACACGTATGTAGATGTGGTGATTTTTCAAAGCTTTGATTTAAAANGTCGAGAAGAACGGCGTTGACGGCTCTTAGGGGGAAGTATTCCTGCCAACTTGCCATTACCTGATTTTCAGATTAAATATTTAAAAACCAAGCTTGTCAGGGCGTAGGGGACATCTTAACAGTTATTTCGAAGTACAACTTATTTTTCGTACGTGATTTGTTTCATATCTGTAACCATAATTAATGGTTGTCTCAGTATTTATTTTCTTCATTCCCGCGTGGGAAAATACTAATATAACTCAAACCGTACAAATTTCGAAAATGTAGTTAAGTAGTCCTCTAGCCCATGCGAAACTTTGTAAAAATATCTTGCGAGATCTTGTGAAAATCCGGGAGCGACCCCGCCGGGAATCGAACTCGATTCGCCGTGGCGGGAGGCGAGTATTCTGACCACTACACTACCGCGACTCCTCACACTCTCTAGGCATCAGTATCATTGAACATTTGTGTTGTCTGGTAAAGGAAAATGCCCCCAAAATCCCTATTAAACTCATGATCCTACACGGGTACAAGCACTCTACATGTTGCATGATCTCAGAAACGTCTCGGGCTGTGGCAGGCGTGAGTGACGTGTTGTCGGATGTGTGTGTTGACAGAGCGGAAGCAGATCCTGATGGGCCTGAGGGGGGAGTTCCGCGCCGGCGAGCTGACTGCG
The DNA here is from genome assembly GCA_002778355.1 of Clitarchus hookeri. Taxonomy (NCBI): domain Eukaryota; kingdom Metazoa; phylum Arthropoda; class Insecta; order Phasmatodea; family Phasmatidae; genus Clitarchus; species Clitarchus hookeri. The sequence goes on from NQII01008690.1 coordinate 39,870, forward strand.
ATCATGGGGCCTTCAGGAGCTGGCAAGTCGTCGCTGCTCAACATACTCGCCGGCTTCAAGTAAGACCATCAACCCTCTTTCACCTCGTAGCTCTCACGTAAGTACACCCCCTTTCTACTCTCCATGCGCAGATTCAGCTCAGGCACTGTGTACCTACTGGAGACTAGAGACAAGATGCAGTACATTCACGTTTACATACAAAGCTTAGGAAATAATAATAATAATGGCGTGTGGGGAGTGCACCCAGGGCAAGGCAACACCCTCCGAGTGACGGTCTTTCCAGCTGGGACACGTAGGTTACCGTCATCCCCGGGCATGACATGAAATGAGACCCTAGAATGGAGTGGCGGGGGAAACGGGAGTACCCC
>NQII01008690.1:49996-64892 GCA_002778355.1 Clitarchus hookeri
CGGCCGGCACTCAGTCGGCTCGCGTCGTTAGTAACAAACTAATCACATGTAACATTCAACTTTATTTATAAAAAACCTTAAACAATAATTTTGTAGTCGACGCTCCGCGGGCACAGCTAGTCCCGTATACAAACCATTTCCTTAACAGCCTCACGAGGCATTTAGTAAGGAACTTAAACAAGCAGCAGTTTCTTCAAGTCCTTAAACACGCGTACTGTGAGTGGGCAATGTGGTGTTCGCAGGCAGAGGGGAGCAGGTGGCGCGGTACTGTACAACGGCCAGGTGCGCAAGCTGGGCAACTACGAGAGCTTCTCCTCCCTCACCTCCTACATCATGCAGGACGACCACCTGAGGAACGTCTTCACCGTGCGGGAGTCCATGACCATTGCCTCCAACCTCAAGCTCGGCTACAGCATCTCTCCGGCAAAGAGGCAGGAGCAGGTCAGTGCTCCGTGCTCGCTGCTTGTTGCAGGCCGTGTTCCGTTTCACTGGCCCTGGATCCCTTCCCGTATCACAAGTCCTTGAGCCCTGTGTTCGTTGTCTCTAGTTCTATTCTGTCCAGTTTTCCCTAGTAAATGATGTCCATGGTAAAGTGAGCACTTTTGAGCTCCTAGTTACTTTTTCCTTTCAACCCTTTTTTTTTAGCCTTAAATCTTTTTTAAAAATAAATATTACATGTAAGTAATAAACACAGTGTGTATATTCCACCTTACTCGGAAGTTAACGTCTAAAGATAAAATAAAAAATATTTATTGACTATTATTCCAAATGATAGGGCTTTCGAAAGTGCTCGCTTTACCGTGAATAGCCTATAGTATGATTACATTCCTTCTCGGCAAATGTATTTTAAATGGGAGCTGTACAGAGTGTGCGGCTGGCGGCCTTCGGCTCGACTCGGACGGGCTCGGTCATCTTCGGCTCGACTCGGACGAGCTCGGTAATCTTCGGCTCGACTCGGACGAGCTCGGTCATCTTCGGCTCGACTCGGATGAGCTCGGCCATCTTCGGCTCGACTCAGGGGTTGCTCGGAAGCCTTCGACTCGGGATTGTCAAACGTACCCGAAGGTGCTCAGCAGTTATGATCACTAATCCTTCAAACATGTGTGTCTGTTTCTGGCAGCCATATTGGTTTTATAGGCATAGGATATGTCGAATCGGAAATTTATATTTATTATCCGATTTAAACATTTTTTTATTCAAAAACGTATTAATATATTTTTTTTTTTTATTTGTACCGAAATTGTACATAGCGTATAGCAGAATCATGAAAAGTCTCTCATTCAGTTACTACATTTCCTGCCTCCTCTCACGAAGTTTAATTATTACACAATGTCAGAATATGCACATTATTCACGGCCTCGACTGTTTTGTGGGCATAAATATGCTACTCAGATTTTTTAATGTATTTATACGGGACCAATTTGAGCTTACTAAACGAATAGCAACAATCTGCACAAGTATGTTGTAATCATGGTATAGATCAGCATCCACCAACACTTTTATAGGCATAGTTGTCTATGGTTTGCGAAACAATAATGTAAGGCCCTTGTGACTTGAAATATACAAGGCCAACTCGGGCGATATACAATCTTATCTTCTGTGCTTTTGATCATCAATCTGTCGTTCATTCAATCATTCCATCAATCTTTTGATCAACCCATTAATATTTTTATCTTTCGGTCAGTCCCGCAATCTTTCCATCAATCTTCCAAACTTTCCATCAATATTTCGCAATCTCCATCAATCTTCCATTCCACCAATCTTCCATAATCATATTACTAGTGAAATTTGACAGAATAAAACTTGAGATGAGAACGAACACAGGTGTCTGCATTCGCAAACGAATGTCTATGCACACGATTCAGTTGGAGTGTCATAAGCCAGGCTCTTCAAATGTCCCCACACAATTCTTGTAAAGTAGACTGAGGATGACAGAATGGTCGGGCCATGCAATGGGTCCGCCATGGCGAATCCATTGCTCACCAAATCTGCCGTTAAAATGCTCTCGTGACATCAAGAGAGAAATGAGGAGTTGAACTATCATGTTGAAACCAGAACTGATGTTGAGTAAATATTATTGTCCAACATTTGAGCCAAAGTTACCTGCACGCAACAAAACAACCCCACTTTACAGTAATTATACCTTTTCAGGTTACTTTTGGTTTTGTTGAGTATATATTTCTAACTGTTTATGCAGACCTATGTAGCCATTTTTGCATTACAAACTCTGTAATTTTNGTTTTGTTGAGTATATATTTCTAACTGTTTATGCAGACCTATGTAGCCATTTTTGCATTACAAACTCTGTAATTTGTAAATTACTCTGCATTGACAAAAATTAAAATAAGTTGCCTGACTCGGTGAACTGTAGTAAATACTGTATGCTATAATCCTACAGTCGGCTTAAATTATAATTTGAGTAGGTACCTAGCTATTTATTTGTTGCTAAAAATAGTACAGAGGAGTGACATATCACAGAAACATTATGGTAGTGACTAGTGAGGGTTTTGTCGGTAGATACGTGGATTACTGTTGACAGATCCAGGAACTACTGGAGATGCTGGGGCTGGCGGAGTGTCAGGACACGCGATGCGGCAAGCTGTCCGGCGGACAGCGGAAGAGACTGTCCATAGCGCTGGAGCTGATAAACAACCCTCCAGTGATATTCCTAGATGAACCCACCACGTGAGTGCAACTGAGAGTGCTCAGTGAGTTATTGCAAGAGTCCCAGCTCGGTCATTCCATGCGAAATCATCAAGGGGCTGAAGCTGCGCCATTTTTGATTTTGATAAAAAATAGTTCCTATGTTACTCTATCTTCAAGGTGAAAGGAAAACATTCATTTAGATTTTTACCTACAAGTGGATGTTGGCGGCCATTTTTCATACGCACTGCAAGCAAATTTCACAGCTTTCGGAGGTTTACGCAACTAGCAATAACTTTTTAATAAGTTACCTATTGTGGAGTTTCAAGTGTCATTTAAAAGCCTATTTTCAAGATGGTGGCCATCTGCTTCCAGAATTCAGATAACTGTTTTAATCCACCCTGCTTCACCAAAGTTGTATTAAGAGATCTGATCTTTTGTATGCTTAGTGTCTACATGTAGAAAAGTTTTCTGGGTTGAAGATTTCCTTCCCAGAAAGCAATACTCTCCAACTTAGCAAAAAATGGAAATTTGCTGTTTTCGAAGATGAAAAAAGTTACGTGGGGGACAAAATAAAAATTTGCGTTTTTTATGAAATATATTATTGATGAGTAGCTACAGGACACAAGTAGTCCTATTCTGTTATGTTTACCCCTGTTGAGTTCATGGACCTTTGAAAAGACAAAAAAAAGTTGATTTTAAAATTTAATCTATTGTGCATTATATATTCCCACTTCATCCCGAATGTGATTAATTAAAGTGTGTCAAAGAAATGCAAATGTGGATTACCTTTGCTTTAGTTGAAGAGTTTTTCAATATAAGTTTTCTTCGTGCTGGCAAGTAACTTCAAAACGTCACAAACAGCTTTACACTGATGCATGACGCTTGTTTGACATAGATATAAACACGACTTCGCCTCATCTTTACGTATGATCACGTTACCCCAGGCGGGGTTTGAACCCCGAAACAACTTGCTACGAGAGCCTACCATTATGCCCCTAGATGCGGGGCAACCAAGGACATGTCAGCCAAGATTGCTTCGCCCTTCGCCCAATGAAATGTCTCTACTTCATCGTGCATCACGGAAGTATAGTTTCATGAGAAATATCCCAAAATTATGCACTCAGTAGAAGTAACATCTTCTTTTCTTGATTTCAGAAATTTAGACTGGCGTTTTGCAAAAAAGTGATGGCTTTTTAATTTTATCAATTTTTCCTTTATATCAATTAAAATCTCTTTAATATTTTTTATTAAAGTGGCAAGCTCACAGCGGTCAGTTCTTTACACTTCATTTCACTCAGTATCTCATCTTCCTCACAGATGATTCCATCCAGTACTTCAACTCCAGGACATTTATGACATTGTGAAAGCATACAACTTTCTTTTGAATCATCACAAACAATCATTTTCATTAAATCTTTGTGTATGACATTTTACTCTCTGCAGCTGCCAACATTAATTTCACATTTTGGTGCTCCAGGCGTGTACATACAGAATGTGTGCCACCGGCACCAACTAGAACGCAACACTTGGGCCTTAATGAAGCAAACTTTGAAAACCCTATCTTAATATATGGATGAGTTTCTTTGAATTAAAGAGTACTAGATATTGTTGTTCTTTTGTCTTCGCTCCACTTGGAGATCTGACTGTTACACAGTCCTTTAAACCAGGCATGATCCTGCTTACGTCATCACTCTTCTAAACATCTGTTACAACTTTTACTGTTTCATTACTGTAGAGATTTCCTTTTACTTAATTCTTACTAAATATTACTGCACTTAAACTCAGCTTTGGTTTTACAAATTCTCCAGTTTTTTGGCACCAAACTTAAAATTTGGTATTTCTCATCAAATGTGTTAGCATGTGCGAATTTCTCCTTTAACTGTTCTATTAATTCAAGGTAACCTAAATTATTTGGTGTAATTTCTTAATGGTTGGTAGCATCATTGGGAAATGAGTTACTTGTTTCTAATTTTCTTCTAATTTTACATGATAGGTTATCAATCTTTTGCTCCATTCTTTGTCTTCTTTTACACTGAGGAAACCTTTTGTAAACTTATAGGAGATTCGTCCGGAGCAGCACATGCGTGGTTAACTGATTCTACAGCAATGCATCCTGGCTTAAAATTACCATCATTGTTGTGTTCTTCTCAGTCAAACCCTAATTCTACGGTTTTATTCAACTTTTGAAAACAGCGTGCCTTCCTTACCTGGTGTAAGTTTCAGATGTTCATGTTNGTTTTGTTGAGTATATATTTCTAACTGTTTATGCAGACCTATGTAGCCATTTTTGCATTACAAACTCTGTAATTTTTAAATTACTTTGCATTGACAAAAATTAAAATAAGTTGCCTGACTCGGTGAACTGTAGTAAATACTGTATGTTATAATCCTACAGTCGGCTTAAATTATAATTTGAGTACGTACCTAGCTATTTATTTGTTGCTAAAAATAGTACAGAGGAGTGACATATCACAGAAACATTATGGTAGTGACTAGTGAGGGTTTTGTCGGTAGATACGTGGATTACTGTTGACAGATCCAGGAACTACTGGAGATGCTGGGGCTGGCGGAGTGTCAGGACACGCGATGCGGCAAGCTGTCCGGCGGACAGCGGAAGAGACTGTCCATAGCGCTGGAGCTGATAAACAACCCTCCAGTGATATTCCTAGATGAACCCACCACGTGAGTGCAACTGAGAGTGCTCAGTGAGTTATTGCAAGAGTCCCAGCTCGGTCATTCCATGCGAAATCATCAAGGGGCTGAAGCTGCGCCATTTTTGATTTTGATAAAAAATAGTTCCTATGTTACTCTATCTTCAAGGTGAAAGGAAAACATTCATTTAGATTTTTACCTACAAGTGGANTCTATGTACTCTATCTTCAAGGTGAAAGAAAAACATTCATTTAGATTTTTACCTACAAGTGGATGTTGGCTGCCATTTTTCATACGCACTGCAAGCAAATTTCACAGCTTTCGGAGGTTTACGCAACTAGCAATAACTTTTTTAATAAGTTACCTATTGTGGAGTTTCAAGTGTCATTTAAAAGCCTATTTTCAAGATGGCGGCCATCTGCTTCCAGCATTCAGATGACTGTTTTATTCCACCCTGCTTCACCAAAGTTGCATTAAGAGATCTGATCTTTTGTATGCTTAGTGTCTACATGTAGAAAAGTTTTCTGGGTTGAAGATTTCCTTCCCAGAAAGCAATACTCTCCAACTTAGCAAAAAATGGAAATTTGCTGTTTTCGAAGATGAAAAAAGTTACGTGGGGGACAAAATAATAAATTTAAGTTTTTTATTAAATATATTATTGATGAGTAGCTACAGGGCACAAGTAGTCCCATTCTGTTATGTTCACCCCTGTTGAGTACATAGCCCTTTGAAAAGACAAAAAAAAGTTGATTTTCAAATTTTATCTATTGTGCATTATATATTCCCACTTCATTCCGAATGTAATTAATTAAAGTGTGTCAAAGAAATGCAAATGTGGATTACCTTTGCTTTAGTTGAATAGTGTTTCAATATAAGTTTTCTTCGTGCTGGCAAGTAACTTCAAAACGTCACAAACAGCTTTACGCTGATGCATGACGCTTATTTGACATAGATATAAACACGACTTCGCCTCATCTTTGCGTACCATCACGTTACCCCAGGCGAGGTTTGAACCCCGAAACGACTTGCCATGAGAGCCTACCATTACGCCCCTAGATGCGGGGCAACCAAGGACATGTCAGCTAAGATTGCTTCGCCCTTCGCCCAATGAAATGCCTCTACTTCATCTTGCATCACGAAAGTATGGTTTTATGAGAAATCTCCCAAAATTATGCACTCAGTAGAAGTAACATCTTCTTTTCTTGATTTCAGAAATTTACACTGGCGTTTTGAAAAAAAGTGATGGCCTTTTTAATTTTATCAATTTTTCCTTTATATCAATTAAAATCTCTTCCATATTTTTCACTAAAGTGGCAAGCTCACAGCGGTCAGTTCTTTACACTTCATTTCACTCAGTAGCTCATCTTGCTCACAGATGATTCCATCCAGCACATCAACTCCATGACATTTAAGACATTGTGAAAGCATACAACTTTCTTTTGAATCATCACAAACAATCATTTTCATTAAATCTTTGTGTATGACATTTTACTCTCTGCAGCTGCCAACATTAATTTCACATTTTGGTGCTCCAGGCGTGTACATACAGAATGTGTGCCACCGGCACCAACTAGAACGCAACACTTGGGCCTTAATGAAGCAAACTACGAAAACTTTATCTTTATACATGGATGAGTTTCTTTCAATTTCAAGTAAACTTCATTTAAATTAAAGAGTACTAGATATTGTTCTTTTGTCTTCGCTCCACTTGGAGCTTAACTGTCCTTTTAAACCAGGCATGATCCTGCTTACATCATCACTCTTGTAAACATCTGTTACAACTTTTACTGTTTCATTACTTAAGAGATTTCCTTTTACTTAATTCTTACTAAATATTACTGCACTTAAACTCAGCTTTGGTTTTAGAAATTCTCCAGTTTTTTTGCACCAAACTTAAAATTTTGTATTTCTCATCAAATGTGCTAGCATGTGCGAATTTCTCCTTTAACTGTTCTATTAATTCAAGGTAACCTAAATTATTTGGTGTAATTTCTTAATGGTTGGTAGCATCATTGGGAAATGAGTTACTTGTTTCTAATTTTCTTCTAATTTTACATGATAGGTTATCAATCTTTTGCTCCATTCTTTGTCTTCTTTTAGACTGAGGAAACCTATGTAAACGAATAGGAGATTCGTCCGGAGCAGCACATGCGTGGTTAACTGATTCTACAGCAATGCATCCTGGCTTAAAATTACCATCATTGTTGTGTTCTTCTCAGTCAAACCCTAATTCTACTGTTTTATTCAACTTTTGAAAACAGCGTGCCTTCCTTACCTGGTGTAAGTTTCAGATGTTCATGTTTAACAGACTGCTGCATAGTGAAAGGGACTTCAAAATAGGCTTCTTGTGCATGACAAATGGCTCACACTTATTACCATCTACAAATGAAAGAACTTGTCAACTTCTTGTAATGGTATGTACGGATATTTACAACTTCATCCACACCTGTTCTACGTCTAATTAATGTTTTTTCCATCACTTATATCACTTTCAATTATTAGCTTGTATGCTCTAGAGTAAACAGCTTTATGACACTCATCCTTAACAGAACACTCCGTCAAAACATGCCACCGGGACAGGCAACGTGAGACTGAATCTCCAGGCAGGATGCGTCTAATCATGCGCTTACCTGCATAAGTGCAATCTCATGAAACGGTTGCATCATCTTCAGACTTTTNTATACATTACAAAACAATCTTGCATGCCGATTTGGCCACTACATTGATAACTTCACTAGAATTCACAGGAATGTTTCTGTGAATTGATAGCACTGCAAGTCCATTTGATCTTTATTGAGATATGGTATTTCTCAGGTAGGTTTAAATCCGTTTCAGCGAAGAAAATGATCTCTCCGTGGTGGATGTCGAAACTGGCAGAGTGCACAAGATTTGAAGAAGCTTGAAAATATTAGGAAAAAACTCATCACAATTTTTTAAAGCTTTGATTATAGTTTTGCACGTCATGTTTCCCTTTCTTAACCTCGTTTTCCAAAGCCTCAACTCACCATACGAATTTTAATAATTGGTGTATAAAATTCTGTTAACTGCTCATAAATTATTCTCTCATTTTCTGTCGTACCACTTTCAAGGAGACACATAAAACCATCAAACACTTGCTTGTGGTTAACAAACCTTTCTTCTAGCCGACTATAAAGTAATCAATATAAGGGATAAAATAGCCAGTCTATAGTAATATTATAATGTACTTGTAACCATATTTGTCCTATTTTTTTTTTATTTTTAAATTATTTTCAGACTCCTCTACTTCCAGAGAGTTTGCCACAGACTTTGCCTCAAATTCTTGTTCTGAATGGCCTCCGATTCTTTATAGTTCTGTGACAGCATCTTCTGCAATCGTGACAGCTGCTTCCAAGTCCAAGGATTCTTTCTGGAATTGTCTACAAAGGAGCAGCCCATATCCAAACACTTCATTAATTACAAATAATAATACAAAAAATTCAAAGTCCATTGCATTGATTAAAATTTTTGCATCTGTTGATGATGTGTCATTCCATCTGCAAATCTCTTCTAAAGCTTCTAGCGTATATTCTAGCAACTCAATGGATTCATCTACTGCATCATACTTGGCAATCCATCTCGTAGCAGAAAGTCTCTTCAGAGATCCTGCACTTGGGGAGGCATCACTGTTTTCAATTACTTTCGATAATACTGACTTTTGCTTAGGAGTGTTAAATGTTTTCCACAGTTGCAAGACAGTTCCTCACTGCTTGCATTTCACTTTACTTTGTGATGGCCAAATTAAGAGAATGTGCAGTACAGTGCACATACACAGCCTTAGGGTATGTTTTCTTGATGATAGATTGTACACCATCATATTTACCTGACATGTTACCTGCACCATCCTATCCCTGGCCAGTTAGATGTTCGCAATCTGTAGCACACTGAATTAGTCCATTAAGAATGATTCCTGCCAAGTCCTGTCCCTTCAAAGAGATGGTTTCGAACTGCAGGAAGTTCTCTTTCATCTCACAACTACTGTTCACATATCTCACACAAATAGGAACTTGCTCTACGTTTCATACGACTGTTGTTTTGTCTGACTAAACAAGAAATACTTAGCGTCATTGATTTTAGAAACCACTTTGTTCAAAGTAATCTCATTGCAGCACTCTGTAATCTCATTGCAGCACTCTGTAATCTCATTGCAGCACTCTGTAATCTCATTGCAGCACTCTGTAATCTCATTGCAGCACTCTGTAATCTCATTGCAGCACTCTGTAATCTCATTGCAGCACTCTGTAATCTCATTGCAGCACTCTGTAATCTCATTGCAGCACTCTGTAATCTCATTGCAGCACTCTGTAATCTCATTGCAGCACTCTGTAATCTCATTGCAGCACTCTGTAATCTCATTGCAGCACTCTGTAATCTCATTGCAGCACTCTGTAATCTCATTGCAGCACTCTGTAATCTCATTCTGTATAGTAGGACTTGAGTATTTACTCCTCTCTCCTACACCTGTACCACAGTCTCCCAAACATTGAGCGTAAGTCATTGTCCTTAGTAGTTCTATATTTTATGATGTCACGAAAGTTTCCTTCATTTGTGTTACTGCCACTTCTGTCGTCAATGTCTCCCACATCAATTTTACCACTATCACGAAGGCCAGGGTAGTGATATTTCTTGTCTGCCACACAGGATGATGCACTCAATAATAGGTTCCCAGTACTTCCTATATTTGTTAATTTGTTCTTCCCTGTCTTTATCAATTTTGTTTATAATAGATTGGGAGTTGTCTTTAACAAAGTTCAAAAATACCAACACTTTTGAAACACTTTCCATATGGTACGTACATTCAGAATGCTGCCTGCGAATTTCCTTGGTCTTGTTCCAATTGTTGAATTTCGACTTTTTAACATCTGGCTTAAAGCTTGACTGCCTTTCCCTCTCGCCTCAGCAAATACAACACAATGTTTACAAAAAGCCCTTGATCATTTTCTGAATAGGATAGCCAATCAAACTCCTCCAGCCACTGATACTGAAATCTCAGCTTCACTATTTTACCTTTGTATCTGTCAATTAATGGAAATGTATAATTTTTTGGTGGCACCCACACATTTTGAAATACCTGCGTTTATTTAATCTTCTATTCACAAACAAGGAAATGTCGTTTACATGAGCGTTCGCTGTAGGTTCCTGCGCAGCAGGTGGTATTTTCGTGTTGCTTTTGCACAAGCACAACACCTGAACCTCTGGTTTATTATTGACTTTACTTGCTGTTGCACATTGTCTTTTGGTTTTGACTGCATTAACGCCATCACTTTCAATATCACTAATGCTGGATTTACAATGGCACGACAAACATGCTTTGACAATCCGACACGACATGTCCATCTGACAATTTCCGCTACCAAAATGTATACAGTGTTTACAATACTCCGACAGTTCCCATCCGACAAGCGTATCGTAGCTGTCAGCAAATCGTAAAATGGCCAGTAATGTGCTATACTTTCTCGTTGGAATGCATAGAAATCACAATATATTGTACACTATTTTGTTGTGAAAACAGTTGAAAGCTATGTAAATATACTATTTTGAGATTTTGGCACAAAGTGTGTTTTGTTTATTATTTGTGTTTGTGTGGTGATAAAAATGGTATGCGACAGACAAAAAATTCTACTGTTATTAGCAGTGCGTAGAATAAAAAATAAGAAACAAAGCAAACGTCGATGGTGGGTGAGACCTATTTATGTCAAACGATGTAATTATGGGGATTTGTATAATTTGCTACAACGAATGAGGGACAGGCCAGGATTCGTTTGTAAATTACCTACGAATGACACCACCACAGTTTGACATGCTTTTAAGCATGTTGGAGGAGAATCTCACGACGTACTCGAGGAGAAAAAGCATTTCCCCAGGCGAGCGGCTTGCTCCGACTCCGAGGTAAAGTTATATGCAATGCCGATGTTCAAGTGTTGTCGAGTTTACCTCGGATGTTACAAAAAGTCATTCGCAAAATGTACTATCCACATTATGTGTTTTTATAGGTATGTGGCCTCTGGTGATTTGATGAAGTCACTTTCATACCAGTATCGTGTGGCACCGTGCACTTGTTCTATCATTATTAGCGAGGTGTGCAAAGAAATTTGGAAGGCACTTGTCGGCATTGTGTTTGCTAAACTGAATGAAGAAACATGGGAAAAAGAATTGTCTGAATGCTGAAATCAGATGGCTACAATCTTGAAAATACAAAATGTATTTTATAATATAAATATACAGTGTAATAGTATCTTATGTAAGTTTTTTAATGACACTAAAAACTTGACAACAGGTGACTTATTAAGAAAGTTATGGCTAGTTATGTAAACCTACAAAATCTGTGAAATTTGCTTGTAGTGTGTATGAAACATGGCTGCCATCATCCACTTGCTGTAGGTAAAAATCTAAATTAATGTTTTTCCTTTCACCGTGAGGATAGGGTAACATGGAAACACATTTTTATCAAAATCAACAATGTTGCAGCTTCCATTTTTTTTTTTAATTATACGATTTCATATGGAATGACCCAGCAGAAATAATATAAACATATGCTGTATAACGGAGGCTGCCAGTAGCTGGCATGGTCTCTGAGAAAACAATTACAGCAATTCCTTCTACAAGTTGTGTTATGTTTCCAGAAAATGAACCCTTATCAAAAACTACTTTGCAGAAATAAGTTTTTCCTTTAAAAACAGCACTGCACCCAATAGTCAGTTTTCAAGTATGTACTGCCACATGAAAAAATTCTAAGACATAAGTTGATTCAAATGAAGAGGGGAAAGAGAAAACCTTGAAATTATCTATGGCTGAATTCTGATGCTAAATTTCCTAGCATGTTACAAGGAAAATGTGGCAAACTTGTGTCCGAACATGCCTTGTTTGATCTCCAGTAGCATCGGAAGCATTGCTTGTGGAGCAGACTGTATAACATGTTTGGTGCCACGATACTTGATGTGCCTGCCGGAACAGAGGACAGATGCAGGGAGGCAAGGCTGGTGTTGCAGGGGTCTGGACAGTTCGTCCTGCTCTCAGTGCGTGTCACTGCTCAAGCTGCTCGCCCGCGAGGGACGCACCATCGTGTGCACAATCCACCAGCCGAGCGCGCTCATCTTCGAGATGTTCGACCACCTGTACACCCTCGCGCGGGGCAAGTGCGTGTACCAGGGCGACGTGGCAAGCCTGCTGCCGTTCCTGGGCCAGTTCGGCCTGCACTGCCCGCCGTACCACAATCCGGCCGACTACCGTGAGTACCCCGGAGATAAGCTACCAAGGATTGTTGATGTAAAGTGTTGCACTTGCTCTTGGCCCTGTGTCGAATGGAAGACTTGTTGCAGGTGATTTCCGGCCCCATAACTGTACAATAAATTGTTGCAGGCCTCAGCTTTCTAGTACGTGTGAACTGTGACGGATCTAAACACTCATTAAGGAGGGGGTTACTGGAGTGGTGGGCACCGTGCTGTACGATCAAACCACAAACAAGCATCAAGTTGTAACGCTGCTTATAAATGTCAATGCCAAGTGGATAATCTATAAGAATTTATTTTAATTAATGTATTAATACTGCACTATTAACAATTTGCTTGTTTGAAGAATAATACTTTACCCAATGTAAATTCAACCTTTGAGGGAGAGGCTCAAACCCCTTAGCCCCCCCCCTCCCCCATTTCCACCCTGCTTGGATCTGCCACTGGGTGTGGAAGATAAACACACGCTGCTCCACTGAGTACTGACTCATACTATGCCCAAAAAAAACATTAACCACTATCAGGTGTGTTGGAACTGTAGAGACAAGAACTCACGACTGAACACATTTTCCCCCACCATTCACATCTAACAGTTGAATCATCCAAATGCACACGCACGGACTAGAGAGACTGTGCTGCCACCTCCAATGATGCCGCCGTGCTTCTCGTACATTAAGGCATGTCTGCAGAACACTTCATTACATTATTGTGGCCAGTGGTTTGATATTTATGAGTGAACATTACAGGCCAAGAGTGAGTGAAACACCTTTTATTTTTTACTGGCAGTAATGCTGAAACACAAATATTTACATTAGCAACTAGCATTGCTATACATTATAATTTTCCGAACCAGTATTTCATAAAACCTTAACACGAAGAAAATTATCAGGGTTAAATTTCCACGTACATAAATACACTGCGTTCAGAAAGCTAAGTTTTATCATGTTTGCATAGTCAATATTTCCATATTTACAAAGGCTTAACCAAAAGAGTGGCTAAGATCTTCGTGAATGCATGTCTTGATGAGGAGCAAATTGCGTTGTAATGAATGTTTTAGTATGCATGTTTCACTTTGTGTCACATTACCAGTTACTTCACGTTATGGAGGCCAGATAAAGTGAATGAGTGAGTGGGGAGATTCGGGCAGCTCTCAAAAGCGAGGTCTTGACAGCCGATGAGGATGAAGCAAGATGAGAATGGAGCAGCGCTGGAATGAAGGGACGGGGGATAAAATAGATCCCTGAGAAAACCAGCGACGAGTGGCAAGACCAGATAAAGGCTTGTAACATGAAAACATTGACCTTTTTTAAAATTAGAATAAAAATCAAATGATGAAGCTTCTCTGAGCGTGTTGCAAGTGTGGAATAACAACAATTGGCAGCCATCACAATTTTTTTTGAAAAATTTTAGTGTTTTTTTTGTTACATTTTTTTTAGTAAATGTTGATTTGTACAGACAGTTTACAAGAATACAAAATAAAAAATTGTAATTTTCTCTTTAAAAATGTTTAGAATAATTTTTGTATAGGACAATTGGTTAAGTAGTTGTCTTTGTTTTTATAAAGTGAAATATGTAAATGTAATGTAAATTTCCTTTGAGCCAGGAACATTTACTACATGCTCATTATAAAATGTTAAATTATTATTATATTAGTATTGCACAAAAATAAATATTAACATAAATACTTAAAAATTTATAAACTGCACGGAAACCTTCATTACATAAAATAACATATGTTTTGGTGACTGTTGACTCTCTAGGCACATTACTGGTTTTGGCTGTTTACGATAAAGTGAGCACTTTTAAAATCAACCTTTGAAAAATGTCACTGCCCCTGCCTGCTATTAGTTTAATGGGCACACTGACCAGCTCACGCCCAATGAAGTTGGTAACAACAGAGTGTTGTTTTGTTTTAAGTACAGCAAGCATCATAAAATTCCTTGTTTGCAACATCTGAAACTGTAAATTAAAGTGGGTCTGAAAGACGTTAAGTGTTACAAAAATATTTGTGAATTCTGAGATTTTTTTTTTTTTTAAATTCATATGTAACTGTAAGAACAAGAAAAATTATAAAATATTTACTTTTATAATTAATAAATTTACAGGTTCACTTGACCAATGCATGAATTAAGTGACCACCACATACGACGGAAGAATACAAAATATGAATAAAAGCAGGGCTTTCATAAATGCTCAGTTTACCATGAACAGCCTATAATCGTAATCATCATCTGTGCTTGCAGCTGGGCCAACTGCTGTTGTCAGCAATGTAAATAATTTCTTTGAAATTTATGTAAAAATTTGTTATAAATAATTTATATTCAGCATTTATAAACAATAAATATATTTTT
>NQII01008691.1:0-11834 GCA_002778355.1 Clitarchus hookeri
CTTCCCAAGCGAAGTCGGCGCTACTGAATATGACTTTTCTTACTATTATACCTATAAAATAAGCAGAAACGAAAGGAAACAAATTATTATCTTAAAATTACTTATTAAATATGAATTCAAGACCTGGCACTTCCCTATGTCGTGGCCAGTGTGTCTATGCAGTTGGCGGAATATTGTTTTAAGTGGTCGATTTCAGAAGGGTTTAACGTACGGCAAACCAGATTCACACAGAGATGTTGAGTTCCATAGTTGTTAAGGGAACCTGTAGGAGTGTGGAGAGGGGTGAGGTGAGGGGAATTCATGAGAACGAGGAGGGATGTGAACCTCTCATGGCAGCACGAGAGTTCTGTCAACAGAAATTCGAACACCTAACTGCAGCCGTGGCTGACAGGTCAACTTCCAGGAAATGTAACTTCAGTGCTACTTTTAAGTGCCCCCCTTCGCCAATCCTACAGAAAAAAAAATGTTGGAAAACTCTTCCTCCCGTCCCGAGAGCACTGCGGCATGTACTGGAAGTCCGTTTGGAAAGTCTCCTTCAGACTCACCGGCGACAAATACGAACCAAGTTTCTCACACGCCGAGGTAGTGTAGGAGTTAGCTACAGCCGCAGTAGCCGTTATCGGTAACAGATAACAGCCACATTCTCATGTGAACCCGAAATGTGCTATCTACTTCTTCATAAATGTAACCAACGTACAAATATATTAAAAATAATTATGCTCTACGTAATTGGAAAACATTTTGAAAATTATGAGATGCTAGCACTATTTTTTTTTAACGTATGTTATTTTTCTTAATGTGGGTCCTTGTGTATTTTGTTATAGTTTTCATTAAGGACGCAGAATATAGTAATTATGACCAAAATAGTATTTCTCGTACTCGGTAATACACGCACAGTTAACATGTCTTATGTTTTAAAAATAAACGCTAACTGGGAAGGTACTAAGAAGTCCATTGACAAAAAACTTTATTTTCATGTTTTGTTGAAATACATGATGAAATAAACTTTTTTACACCAAAACTTAATATTTTCCAATAAACACTAATTGATTTGACGTTTAAAAATTACATAAGACAATACTGAATGTTAGGAGTCTCAGTTGTCTTCCTCGTCATGCGAAGTCGTTGTTACTGGCCATTATGCTATTTCTATCCGAAAATGAGGTTGGTCCTGAGGGATATAAATCAAAGTTTTCTTTATATTATTCATTTTTTTCTTGTTGATGGGCAATACAGAAGTGTAGGCTTCTTTTAAAGGTAGTTAAAATCTTTTTTTTATTTTGAGTTTCTTAGCCTAAAAGTGTCTGCAGTTAGCTCTGCAATATTCATGTCACATTTAACTTTGCTGACGTTCTTCAGATGAAAAGGACATCTCACGGTATTTTAAAGTATTAAGAAACCTTTATTTTAATTTTTAGGGGCATGTTTACCATAAGAATCGTTGATGAAGCAAGTTTTTTTTGTAGAACTTAGGCCACCAGGACGTACAGTAAAAAGCAGTAACTGACTTTGCTGTCAAACAGCAGAGAGTAGTTCGGAAACCCGCTACCTAGCGCCACCATCAACATTTTGTTTTCTGTCGACAAGGAACAAGTACTGGGCACGATTCCTAAATGCAGTAACCGAACAATTGGACACGATGCCATACCGATATCAATAGACGGACTTGTTTCCGTTTTCTTGTAAACGAGGCCTTACCTTTCTTAGAATCATTATGGGCAGACAAGACCAAATGCACAAATGTGGTACTTGTTGCCTTTCTGCGGTAAGCGGTTCATGTGATTACTGAGTGTGAGCAGCCATTACACGGAGTGTGTTGTATTATAGCAAACGTCATAAACCGCCCGTATTCATCAGAATATAATACGACTCACTCCAAGCTTTACTTTCTAAAAATCCAGTTTATTCCAATTTTTTCTAAATAAGTATTTTGAGGAAAATTATATTTTTGCAGTAAAGAAAAGTACGTTATGTCACAAATGTTAACTTCGCAACATTTGTTTCGTAACAGTACACTCCTCTTGACAAAATTAAAAAATACAAAAACTAATAAATTAGACAAATATAGGAGTATAGAATTATCCACAAAAAAAGTGACTTCCTATGTTTTTTATGTGTGTGAGATGTGGTAGGATATATATTTCTAACACGTACATAATTATGCCTCAAGATTTTTGTTTAATTACATTTTTTACCTCACGACACCAATATTAATGTCGACTCCAGCTTTAAGTACTTGTTTTATTGCTGCAATCAATTTTTTAGCCTACTTTCCGAAGGAAAGAAAGGTATATGAGATCTCTTTCTTGTTTGTGTGTGTGTATGTGAGTGTATTTCTGTGTATCTATGCGTTAGTGCCTCCCCCCAATCCCTCAAAAGACCATTCAATTTTTGAACGCGTAAACCGAATTTCCCAAAAATCAGTAAACATATAGTACTAAGTATGAACACCTGACTTTAATAATTTTCAACCACACCAAGCACTTACTTTCAAAATGGCGGCAATTTTAAAATTTAGGCAATATGTCATACTCTTATTTTTCTGCTATTTTGTAACATAGTCCCACAAGAAATAATATAGTTTTTATGCCGTATCTCTGGAAACAATTAACCGATTTATTTCAAATTTGGCGAAGAAGTTGTACAGTGGTAGGCTATGTTAATTCATGTTTTAAGTATGTAAGTCTCTTATGTTCTGAATGTCGCATATACAAACATTATAGCTTAGTGCACTATATCTACGAAAATATGTAACATATTTAAATTTAGCTATGTACATTTTATCAATGACAATAATATAATGATCTAATATATAATCTTTTTGCCCTCCAATTATAATGATCGTCTCATGATCAATGGAGGTTTTATGTAATATCTCGAGGACCAATCATCCGATAGGCATACAGAGATCATCCTTTACATGATTTTTTTTCAAGTACTGTCAGGTGAGTAAACCAAATTTTTTTTCATATTTGCTGAATAATTTGATTAATTTCCACTAAATTTGGCTCACCTACAGAAGGTCAAGTTAAATTACATGATTTAAATGGGATCAGGCAATCAGGCAATGATTTCAAAATTGCGGCCATATATATATATTTTCATACATTTGGCTTATCCAATTAACAATTTAAAGATTTCAGTCAAACTTTTTATGTGGGCATCTATTACAAACATTGTGTACGGTGCCTCTTTTAAAGCAATTTTATAATATGGTCCCATTTAAGATAATTAGGTTTTTATGCCATATCTCGGAGACCAATCAACCGATTTCCATCAAATGTTTCACACAAGTAGCGTTATGGCAAGCCATGTAAACTTCTGTGTTTTAGTGGCTCAGAAACGTATTTTAAAAATGATGGCCGAGTAAATATTTCAGGTTACTGAACCCTATCATTCCAAATATTAGACTGATAACATCCGAGGTTGATGCTCCGAATCCTACCTCTGTGATGTAGTTGATTGCAAGCTAGCTTAATTTTACGAGCGTTTCTGAATTCGAATCTCCAGTATGTCACTTGTGTATTTTAATTGTCTTTGTACGGTTTGGCATGTTTCTGGTTTCATCTTTAATGATATTGCTGTCAATGAGACGTCAATTCCTACCAACCATCTAAACTTTCAAAAACTCTACTAAAATTTATTTGCACCCGTGTAGAGGAAAGTAGGCGCATTAGTTACCAGTAACTTCTTGTTCTATTATTATCTTTTTTTGGACGAATGGAAAGGGCCAGGTTGAAAACAAAAATTCGATAAAATTCATACTTAAATATGGTTTGTGTAGTAAAATTTTTTTAACATTAGAAACTTAAATAAAGGGGTTTGTTTTATTTTCAAGGTTGTCGTACATACGCGTTGGTTATGAAGGTAATGTCTTAATGCGATTGTGGCGTGGCCTTCAATGGTAAGGACGTGAGCTGGGAAGATTTCCTTTTCCTTTTCCCGCGGGCAGGGAAGGTGTGGGAGTGAAACTTGCGAGCTTCCTCTCTTGTGAGTAAAGGGGGTGGAGGAGGAGGAGGAGGAGGAGGAGACGAGGATTATTTCATTATGTTGCGATAATTCGTGCCCAGGGCTGTCGCCTGCATGTCTCTTCTGCCAACGCAACTCCACGCGAGGCCGTTAGCCCTCTGCCGCACCCTGTATTCCTTACTCCTAGTCGCCGGCTTCTTACGCACTCCGCACGAGTCCTCAGAGTGACACGACGCACTGCCAGGCTCAGTTCACGGCGCCGCGAGCAGCCGCACTCGCAGGAACACTTGTTCGCCAGCGCACTTCCCCAACAATGTCAAGTACGGCGCGTTACAAGTCTACTCCCGCGCTGCAGTCAGCCGTTCAAACTGAAAATATATCATAATTGTGTATGTAAGTCGTAAAATATTTGTTCCAAAATAGCATTTATTCACATTTGAGACAAAATACTGCAGTTATTTCAATCATTTACGTTGTTTTTGTGGCGAAATATAATTTAAATATTGCCTTAAATGAAACGATATTTTTTATGATTCTGTTATTTTAACTAGTTACTTAAACAAGGAGTGGCGAAATTACATGCTATAGTGAAACACAAGCCTTTAATTTTAGCAGATGTTTATATTTTTTATATCAATAAATTTCTTTAGCACCAAGTAAGTAGGTAAAATTCTGTTAATTTTTTGTGGCATGCAGCACTTTTATGTGGCGCGTAAAAAATTTAATTATTTTACTAAACTAGAAGAAACTACGCTCTCCTCACCTAGCCCCAAGTTTTATAGCAAAGCGCAAAAAGGTGCAACACTGAAACCAAAAATAAAAAAAAAACCTTAAAAATTACATGTAATGAATACTTAACGTATATTTTTATGCTGAACACACAAGAAGCGATGTATGTAGGTATGTTTGTGTAATCATTTAAATGTGGAGAATTATAATAATTTATCGTCACATTTTGGCATTAAATTTGGAAACACACACTTTGGAAATTTGGAAAATAAAAATAATACAGATGTAATGCTTTATGTGTTAATAATACAACATTTTGTTAGATACGTCATGTAATATATTGACATTCAAGTGACAATAAGAATGCCATTCAGAGCATAAGCGGTTCATTAACAAAGAGAATTTGACACAAAACAAATTTCTTTATGAGAAAAGTAACGCTTAGTCAGCAGTTATGACCGCGAATCTGTGTATCCCTGTTTGCAAGAGTTAACCTTATTCAATCTCCTCCACGTCAGGTAACAAAACATTAATAATGTAACGTAACTGCTAACAAAGAATTGAATTTGCTCAATATTTAGGTCAGCACTTTAACAAAGACCACCAGAATAACTTTGTAAAACTCGTGCAATAATACAGTAATAATACCACATAGTAATAAAAAACACCAATATTTCTGTTAAATTTTTCATTAATGCAAGTGCTGTGCCTGCATTTTCATATCATTCTTTGATTTCCCCCTCATCAAAGACAAAATCCTCATCAAAAACCAAATTTTAGACACTTGTCAATGTTGTGCAAGACTGCACTGCATATTATTACTTTGCGCACGATTTCTAAAGATCCACGGACAGTTTCCCAAATTTGGGTGTCCTTTTTTCAGCTGTCCGAACCAATTTTTCCATAATGTTTCTCTATAACGGCACAAACTGAAATTTCTTTCCCTGCGATAATGTATTATGAAAAGTGTTATTAACCATGGAGATATTCCATCACCGGAGTCACCAAGTAGACATGTTCCGCCATCAAAACTGTACTTTCACTCCCATGAGTTGTCTTCTGCGCCATATTCTAAACTCATGAACGTACCCAGGCCACACTGCAGTTACACTTATAAATCTTCCAAAGGCGTTTCAAGTACCCTGAACATTTACAGTACCTTTCTGTTATAGTCTGTTCACAACGAAATGAGCTTATTTGAAAGCGTTGCTTAAGATCTACTTGTATGCACGTTGTGTAGTTTTCCGCCTTATGTAAAATTAACATTACCGTGGGTCTCATTACTTTATTTATGAGACGGTCAAGAGAAACTGTGAAGTTATTAGAAAAGGAAATATATTACAAATCTGCTCATGTTTACACTTCGATGCGCTAAAAATACTGACAGCAGAATAAATAATTTAAGTTGTTACAACTGGTTACTTGACAATTTTTGTTCGAAGTTAAGGTATAGAAATAATTTTCCTCCATCGTTACCAAATCTACTGGGAGCATGTCATGCAGTGTAACAGTAAATATATGCAGGTAGGGCAGGTAGGAGCAATGAATGTTTTCAAAGGTTGATTTTAAAAGTGCTCACTTCATAGTGAAAAACCTTTAACATACTCACACCATGCAAAATAGTTTTCCTTATTTTCCGTGGCTGCAGTCCAGAAAACATGTTTAAATTGGCATTTTGAAATGCCTTCGCCAGAGAACATTTGCTTCTTTTACTTCAGCTGCTGTTGATGAAAAGTAGTTCCAGTTACGAGATCTGTCTATTATTCTATCCATTACGCAATTTACAGTTTTGCCGGCTTTATAACTGTGAACGCCAAAATCCACAGCGATTCCTGGCTGAAATCCAGCGTTAGCAAACAACGGTAGGGATATCTCCTTTTGTTTTCGTGGAGAAAGAGCACCGCCCTGTATATCTGTCTCAGTTAAGGATTCGGCACCCAAGAAATCCACACTTTCAGACTCAGATCTTAAGAGTTATTTACAATCACGTATTTCCCGGCGAACAGTGCACGTCTTTTTTTGCACACGTGCATAAATTCCGCCATGACTCGAATGAAACAAACAACTTACTACAAAGCTAGCAAGCCACGGCCAGACTTAAAAGTTCCTTATGACTTGCTAACATTAAAACTTTTTCACTTTAATTTCATTTCACTTTATTTACATAGTTTCAGGAAAACTAGCAAATACTAAGCCTTGTTACCGCTTGCCATTTATTCATCAAAATCCAAGTAATTGCTTAAAAAAATTCTTAAATTAGGAAGTGCTTGAATTAATTCATTTCGCCCAATACCTTATTCCAACGCCAAGTTTCGTTTTAACGCATATAATATCTGTCCGTAACATGGTTAAACTCAAAATCTCGCGATCATGTTGGTGACATTGTATGCTTGGACACTGTACTGGAAGTATTCGGGACTGTATTGGGCGCACAACTTCGTTGGGGGCAAAGGAAGTTGCCAACAGCGCCGAAACACATTGTTGCCAGCACAACAGAAGCGCCAGAAAGTGTCGGCGACTGTGTTGGTAACTAAAGTAGTTCTCAGCGCTGACGGCGGAGCACAGTGAAGGCATTGTTTGACAAAAAAACTTCATAAAATATTGCAGGCTAGGTTTGTATGGGTGTTTACTTGTGTACTAAAAATCTCGTTAACTTAACATTAATTGATTTCCGAACATAAATAGTTATAATTTTTTTCACAAGAATGGTTTTGAGCTTACAAATTGAATTTCAGACGGAAACAGATCTTCTGGACGTGGTCAATGGGAAATAAAAAAAAATCAAATGTGCAGGAGTGACGCCAAGAATGCAAATGCTACTGTTAGGAATCACCCAGTGCTTGACGTTGAGTGAACACTAAATTGCTTAACGGCCCTGCCTAGCATGCCGGCAGCCGCGAACTACAAATCGGGAATCAATGTGAAACGAAATTCCTTCACATAGAGTAGATTTTAAAGATAACTATTTCAAACAAAAAATATGTTACGTGACTTTCTCGAAACAAATTGCTATATAAAAAAACTTCATAAAAAAAATTATTTATTTATAATTTTTTTGTTACATTTTAGGAAAAAAATATTAAACTAAACAATTAGCAAGACATCTTAACATAGCAACATTCCTTACGAAATTTCACGTAGAACACTTTTTTTTTTCGAAACAGTTATCTTACAAATTGACTCAATGAGAAGGAATTTCTTCGAACATGGATTCCCCATGTGAAGTCTGCGGATGCACGCATGATAGGCAGCGATTGCAGTATTTGAGGAACAAGGCCGTCTGCACACGAGCGGTACTCCACGGCGCGTCGACGTCACGTTGACGCAACGCCGACGCCTCGTTCCTCTGCACAGGCGGCGGTCGTCGCACCTCCGAACCTCACAGTTGGCTACTGCTGTCACAGTAGACGGGGCGACGAGATAAAAACAAAGGGTTGTATTCGCATATGAAGCATACAAATACCTAAATAAGAAAAATAAATAAGAGAATATTTAGGGTCATCCACTGGTGAGCACAATGTGAAGATGAAGTGAAGTTTTACAATTACTTCAGAATGTAGAAAAAAATCATTTGACGAGTTGGCTGCAATGATTGGAGATTGCATACGTGATCAGGATACGAATATGAGAACAGCCATTAAACCATTTTAAATGCTATTAGCAACATTTAGGTGAGTAACATATAAGACATTAATTAAGNGCCATTTAACCATTTTAAATGCTATTAGCAACATTTAGGTGAGTAACATATAAGACATTAATTATGTAAGTACGTAATTATGAACCAAGTCAATTTTATTCATTCAAAGTACATTGGTACACTCGAGCAAACCTGTAGTAACAATGTAACTAAACAATTTTTATGTTTATGGAAATGCAAGTACACAAACTTACCAAAGGCAAAAAACTAGTAACGACTGATAAAACCTAGCCGTAACATCAAATAGAAAATAGTGACATATTTTAGTTATTGTGGTCTGGAAATTGAAAAAATTCATTGCTTATTAATGGTTCGTCGCTCTCGACTGCATTTCGTGTTGTAGTCTGCGATAGTGTGCATGCCAATATTTCCTCGTAAATGACGGATGAAGATATCTATATTTGCTGAGGTAACGTGTCTCAGCGTACACTTCCAAAGTGGCCTTCTGGCTCGGCCGGCAGGTGAGGCAATCCGGATTGGCGAATGAATTCTTGGTGCGGATGTAGATAGCGAGGACTACTGGTTGGATGGTAATAAGCATCACGTGGAGGTTATTGGTAATGGGAAGTTGAAGTTCAAGTGATCTAGCCGTAATCCGTAAATTTGTTCATCGATGGTGAACACGTCTATTGCAGGGCGTAGCAACTCAAAAAATGACAAAAGGGGACAAGTATTTTTCGGAGTTTCGGTGGGGATCACTATGTTTATGAAAAAGAGTAAACTCTCTTCCAATGATTGTCGACCAGAAGTGGGTGCAGTTTTCTTCTTTTTGGCAGAGGTTTGTTCAATTTTCAGCTCTTCCAAAGACGCATGGCGAGTTTATTCCACAATTCTTGACTCGGTACATGCTGGTATAATGTTGCCCAATGAAACACATAGTTGGCGTGCATATTGTAACAGTCTTGCGTCACCCTAGTGTTACCCAATTGCTGTTTAGTTAATGTATCTCTATTCAAGGGTGAGGTGGTTGAAATTATCAAGCAGAACTATAATAATCTAGGCTTTACGGAACTCCAGTTCTTACATAAAATATTTCATTTATTATCGAGCACACATTTGTCTCATTACTTTAAGTGCTCACTCACGTTGATTGTTTTAAATCTATATCCTGTTCAGCCCTAATTATGCTTCAAACCCTTCGGTAGACACTCACACCTGTTTCATTCGTAACACCATCAACCCGGAATACGATGAGGCCTCCTCTCACGCATCGCCTTAAGCCGTAGCAGTCCTCGAAGTCTTGCCAGGGTCACGCAGAATTGAACAACCATGCGCTTCTTGCCTGGTCTCCTCATATTTCGCCTACTGGCCTAATTTATCTCCCCCTGCTTGGCAGCTCTGTTTGATGTCAACAAACCATGCCTCTTGAAAAGCTTTGCCGTCATAACCATACACATACGGTATGATAAGTTGAGCATTGTCTCCAGACTTCGTATTTTCCACTGTTCGCATGAAGTTGTCCCGTATATTCTTCCGTTTATTGAAGGCTGTATGCCATATAACAAATAATTAAATTTTCTTTTTACTTGGTTGCCTTTACATCAGGAAATAGGTAAGACATTTACAAGTTAGACCTAAATGGCTAATTTCATATCCTAATACTGTTTTGATGCAATGTTGTCAAAGTAACAGCGAACTTTATCTTTTTATTGTATATTGTACATGTTCTCAGCCTTTGTGATATTTTTGTTATCTCTTTACCAGTTGCACAAAAATACATATTTCAGCATGTTCCAAGTAACCCTGACATGCGGTACATTAGCGTAAACAAGATATTCGGTTTAGAAATACGATTGTACTATTTCCAGACTTGCAAAGTTCCATGTGGTAATTTTCCTCCCTTGCAGTTATATTGGTAGTAGCTGTGCTCTTGTTGATATACTCTACTCATACAGGATCGGCTATTAAACTCTTAGCCAAATTGTACGAAAAGTATGTGCAGCTATATGGACCATTTACGCAAAGAGTGCTTTCCAGCATCCACCATGACTAGGTAGACAGACATAGCATCAGGATTTTTCCATTAAGTTGAGTTCCCTAACTGCCTGGGGGCGGTTGATGGGGAAACATTCTCTTCACCAAACCAGCTTCCAGTGGATCATTGTTTCATAATTATTAAAACTACTTCTCTATTGTTGTTTTGGCGGTTGCCGACACAAGTTACAAATTTTTGTTTGTGGACATTGGCTCATACAGAAACGATTCAAATTGTTCTAACTTTCAAAATTGTTTTTTTCAAAAGTAAGTTTGAATGCAATGAACTTAATATACCAGCAGGACAACAGTTGCCAAGTATGACTTGCTCAGCCATGCCTTACATATTTCTCGGGGGTGAGGCATTTCCTTATCCCAACATGTTTTGCGCCCATACAGCGGTTAATTTTTGTTGCACAAGAACAAAGTATTAAATTACAAACTTACTAGAGGACGGCGATATATTGAATGTTCTTTTGACATCCTAAGTAATAAGTGAAAAATATTACACAGGCCACTGAACGTTAAATTATTTAGCTTTAATTATCATGAAAAACTGCTGTACACTTCACAACTACGTGCTTAGCAGAGATGGGTTCAATGTTGAGGACCTGGAATGCGTTAGAATTTTTGGTGCAAATGAATATAGGCACACAGTAGTACACGACCACTACTTGAATGAGATGAGGGATATTTGGCCCATTATTTTCTAAGTGATATCGGTAAACTTTCATAGCAAGACAGTTATGTGTAACCTGTGCAATACTGGGCAATATTCAATCTAACACGATTGATAACTAATGACTTAAATGTGTAATCATGATTAAATGCTTTTACATTAAATAGTTATAGTCAAATAAAATGCCTAATGATTAATTTAAGTTTATTGTTATTTATTTAGGCATGAATAACAATATATGATTGAGATCTTTACTGCATTTAAAAATATGATTTCTTTTGAACATTATAAACTCTTTTATTTTGCAATGTTTCCGTACATAAATGGGAACATGTAATAAAAGAAACATAATTTTTCATTCATGGTAATTTTAGTGATGGCTAATTAATCTTTATGGAATATTTTAGTTTAGTAATCAATATATATTACAGTTAAGTTTATTACGCCGAACAATGCACCTATGTGACAATACATTTTCAATAACAATGTATACTCTAATGACATGAAAACTGATGTACATATTACACTGACGTGTCCTGCGTCAGGAGGCACACTCTGCCGGAACTCGCAGCTGCGTCTTGCAGCTGCATCTCCCCCGAGCCGGCTACCGCAATAAATGATGAGAGCTTTTGGCGAGCGTGCGAGGAGAACGACGCCAGGAAGGCGCAGCTGCGTCTCGCAGTTACAAGGGAGCTACCAAGTGTTCCAGCACGTGCAGGCGATATCCGGAGGCAGCGGAAGAAACACGTGCGCCGACCAAAGAACCACCAAGGGTTCCAGCAC
>NQII01008691.1:15409-50306 GCA_002778355.1 Clitarchus hookeri
AAGTTATGTAGGTATGCATAGCTTAACGTGGCCCATTTAGCAGTCTCTGTTATCATTATTTTCAAATATTTTCTATAATCATTAGAACCCTTAACTAACTGTAGTTAGAAGCTCTTTATATTAATACTTTTGGAAATATTCTGAGTATGTTTTCTTAATACGACTAGACATATAGAAATAATCATATCTTGGTATTACAAATGGTGTGTCCACGTCCCTCCCAGGTAATGGCTGTTTATTGAAAAAATTAAGACGATCTTTTCCCACTTGTGAGAACACAAGTATGTACTTATAAAAGCATCTCCGCCTAACAGTAGTTCTTGAATTAAAAAATAGGTATGCAATACTTTGTAATTAATCAACATCACATAGACCCATCAAATCTATGCTAACCATTCCCTTATAGTAATAGCACGAATTCCCCTCATGTATGGGGCCTGAAGTATGACATGTTTCCCATCAAGGACACTAATACAGTTTTGAAAGTTCTATTTTCATTTCAAATTACACCGAAGCATTTGTCCATTCCTTCACACAATTTGGAACCTGCAACAACACGAACGATAAAGTATCGTAACAATAAAAAATAGTACCTTACATATAATATAATCTAACCTATGGTTAATTGGGGTCTTAAATGAAGACAATTTGGGGATTCTTTACATATTATACCTCCATCCAAACAGGATATGCCTGAAGGCGCTGAGGAAAGAAAATCAAGACCCACAGACAACGCAAGACCATAATAATGAAAATTGTTTACCCACTACTACTGTATCTGGGCCAGACCTTCTCCGACCTATAGAACCAACTACTGCAAATCCCTTTCAGCTAAGCGGAAAGTTTCTCCGCCAGAAAAAAAGTTTAGTGAGACATTACAATGTTTTTCAAAGAAGTGTACAAAAGAAAATATTAAGACTTGTTTTGGCAAGTACGTAGCTGAAGCATTAAAAAAAATCAACAGGCGGAAATTAAACAGTTGGGTGCGCCATAGCATCACTAACATACTGTTCCACGCAGAATACAGGGCTTTAGCATAACCCCAAAACATTCAAATGCCACTGCCGTTCCAGAGTAATGCTAATTCTTCATCAAAACTCCCAAGTCGAAGTCCGGCCATAGCACTTACTATACTCAACCAGAAGGATGAGGTATTTATCGACAAATAACAGCTACTTCGNGCACTTACTATACTCAACCAGAAGGATGAGGTATTTATCGACAAATAACAGCTACTTCGCCCGTTTTGATTGCGGTACTCGTCTTCTCTATCGAATATTAGTTATTTAGGTCTACTAATCACTCAAACAATTCATTCGTTGACTACAGTGCACAAAACTATCATCGAATGTAATATTGATTAAGTCCTGACGTAATATGTTGTTGAGAATTACTGAGTTTGTATAATATTTAAATAAATAAAAATAAATATAAAATACATTTATCTCTTTTCGCAACACTTGTTTGCATACCACTGTTATATAAATGGAGATAGCAGATTATGATATCCCATGAATGTACATCTTACTATTGCAGCTACCCCCAGTTGCTAAAAATCGCAATGTAGCAGCTAATATTTCTCTGGATGATATTGCAGCACATCCAACACATTTGTTCTTGATATCATTGGCCAGAGCAAATTCGAAAGAAACTTAAATTCTGAATGTCCCATTATAACAATCTCCTCATAGCCGGTGAGTTTGGGACATTTTGNGCCAAGCCCCTGCACATCGTTTCATGCTTTTCCAAGAGGAACTGGTAGGGAAACAGTTCACTGTTGCCACGCCCTTCAAACTCACCTTATATGGCCCTATGCAGTTCCCCTATCTAGCCCGCTTGAAAGCACAGCTACATAGGCGCAGATTTCATTCTGCCTAGGAGATAATCAATGCTCCAAGAGAAGCCATACAGGATCTTCATGCCAATATCTTTCAGCATTGTTTGCATTAGTTATACCAATGTTCATAGCGTGCATAGCGGCCAAAGGTCACTATTTTAAGTGACGATGTTTGGTGTGAGTGGACTCATAGCTGCGTAGTTGCGTACATTAGAGGCGATAGTCCACTGTGGTGGTACTCACGTCAGTGTTTATGGTTCTGTATTCGAATTTTCTGTAGGGATGAGTTTCAAGTGCTACATTAATCATGGAGCGGCAAAACCAATGGTGCCGCACAGCAACGATGGCATACTAACTAATGGAAACTGCGAGTATGGCGATACGTTTGATGTCAAGCCTATTGCGATGTAACAAACACTCAGCAAGTGCACAAAAGCGAGATGGAAATAAGGTATGTTTGATGTAGGCGTACTCTATCGTTTATTGGCTGCGAAACGCATTCATTCTTACAGCTTTTTTTTGCAACAAACGTTTTGTTTGTCTAGTACATGACTTTACCTGTGCTTAATTTCAAGTGGAGTTACAGTAATATTGATGAAATTTTATCTCTGGATGATTGAATGTCTGGCTAGATTTTGGAATGAGCGCAGCATTCAGTAGACTTTTATTTCGAATTATACGAGACAGTTGACGATGCTACAGCACACGAATTTACTATCTGAACCTCAAGCAAGGTGTTTGTACTTGGCTTGAAAACATTCAAGTGTGCGCCAGAATTCTATCAGTTAACATGTTGACTCAATCTCTATCTGATGGTTGCTCCACTTTTCTGTAGACTGATTGTTTGTTGATTGCAGCTTCACGTAGAAAATTTGTCTCCAAAAACTGATTGCTAAATGATGCACTACTACAGTAACATGAAAACCCCCTTTGGTGTCACGAGAGGACGGTGTTCAATATTAATTTGGCTGTTCGTATTCTAAATTCTTAATGTGTTGTGTTAGTGATGTCATTCAGACATCAGTCATCGCCTATCAAAGGGGAATAAGTCACTTAGAGCTACTCTGGGAGAGCCACGTCTTAGTGAACACGTTACGTTATTGCTGAAAGACTCGTAAGTAACTGCTTTTTCGCTGCCCCATCGCACTTGGCAACGAAGATGTCTCTCCACCACCTCCTCTCTCCGCATCCGCCTTTTGCTACATCCGACAGACGGTCCGTTGTCGCACAGAGCGCGTTCCTTTTACCCTGCCCCTTTCCCCGTCCGTACGCCCCCTAGTCCTTTTCCGCCCCATTAAGCTAATTGAATAGGAAGAGTATATTTAATTTTCACATGCGCACACGTCCAGGCACAGTGAGCTTCCTTTGAACTGCTCTGCGACGACGCCGGGAAAAGACTTCAAAGAAAAGCGCACGGCGAAATTTGCTGCGTCGCTGCGAGAGGGAAAGCGCCATTATTTACGACGAGACTCGCCACCCAATTTGGCAAATAAAACGCTTCCAAGAGACTGGAATGTAGCGACGTGAGGAAGACGGCACAGGGAAAAGAAATCCTCTCCCTGGTATGGAAGTCCGCGTCGGCAGTTGCAATCTAAAAGGCAAATTTCGACCTCTTTGAAATTTTTACGTGGGTAAGTGATGTCGTTTTGTCACAGGCCATTTCCTTACATGGTCTCCTGTACTAAACGACCAATTTTTAACATGCCAGTAGAATGAATTCAGAGCAATTTACAGTTTGCTGTTTGTTCATTTCACCAGGACTAAATTAAATATGCTGATATTGCCTCCATATTCATTTACTTAATTACTTCATTAACATCTAACTCGTATTATTGCCTGTGAAGACGATTAATGAAGACAGTTTATATCTTACATAACACTGAAGCTATGTATATTCTTGTATTCGTCGACCTCCATAGCTTGTTACTCAGGTGAAAATCAGTTTAGTTTGTTCACGCACACCAATGTATTACCACATAATCGAAACAAATTGTTTTAAAATCATACTACGTTCACACATATCCACAACGACGAAACCTTGTAATAACCATGCACGTGTGGTTGGAATATAAATGATCAGTTTAATATATTTCTAGAATGGGGTTTCGCAAAATTTTCATATTTCATAACCACAAGACATCATAGACAAGGGATTAACAAGATGTAAAATCAACTCAGTATTCAATAGGCCAGTATCTCTTTACGAAATAATCAAAGGAATAACCAACCCGTATCCTTTTATAGGCAGTTTTGTGCAGCTTACAAGTATGACAATAAGTTAGTCTTTCTTGGCAAAAAGTAAGCATCTGTAAGAATATAAATTTATTCTCAAAATATTTATTAAATATTGCTTTACTTTTTCCCAGAAAGAGATCTAGTAATTATTTTTTGGTTTATATTTTATTACTGGGTTAGATTTTACTTTGCATTCATGAAAACCAATGAAACTAGCTAGAATGCCAGATAAATACGGCATTTTACAGTACTCAAACTTTAGTTGATGCAATGTATTTCTCATATTTAACTTAATGTATTCATTTAAACTGTAGCTATCATTATACAAAGAAAATGCTTAAGTACAAGTATTATTTTAAGCGCAGAAATAACGACAATAGAAATAAAAATTTACACAAAACACCTTACAACAGATATAGCATTGTCAACAGCAGCTTTAACCACAACACGCTACAATAGCTTCATCATTCCCAGGAAGTACTCATCAGTAAATCAACTAATTTCATTAGATTTGTTTTTAGGATATCGTTATGGTAGGTTAGTCATCTAATATTTATAAAAAAGTGAGTGCAAGTATGTGTGCAAAAAGTACTACACGAAAAATCAGGTTAACAAAACGTGCCATTACTGATGTTTTGCTTTTGATTACAACCCCGCTGAGAAAACAAATAGTGTATTTTACCGAAATGTTGAAACACACATTTCAAATCCTTCAACACACGCCCATTCCCTACCTATACGCAACTGAATACCTCATTAAAGGTCACGTTCGTAATTTGGTCCACCGATTTATTTATTTTATACAGCAGAGTGAAAATTTGCTGCTTTCAACACATATTTCTCTTTGCGTAGCAGAAGTCAAGAATTGCTAAATTGGGAAATTACGAGGGAACCACAAGCACACGGATAATTTTTGCTCACATTTTTGTAATTTCTGTTTGATCATGCAAAATTTGTGTTTCGGTCTCTGTCCATCATTTTATAATGATCCGATGTACAGACGACGATATTGTAGCAAAAACTTCAACAATTTATTTAAACGTACGGTGGCCCGGACATAAATTATATTCCTTCTCTTCCCAGCAATCATTAAACTCTATGCTCCATTCAAAAACACCCAGTAAGCATTGTTGAAGTTGCCGCAGTTCAGCATACCCATTAAATTCCCTACTGTCTCACATATGCTCTTCACTGCACATATTCACTACTTCCCCTCCCCCCAATTCACCCTTGTACTGCAAATGAAGATTAAAACAAAATGGTGTTAGGCTGGCAGCTACCACCATATTTATGTCCTAGGGAACCCGTAAATTCGGCGAACTTGCTGATAATGGTTGCTGATGGGTGCCGCCCATGTAAAGGCTCGATGACTCCCCATCCCTCAGAAGGGCGTACTTACTGCTCGCAAAGAGACACGCGTGGCAGTCTGCAACATATTCATCGACCCTGCACACGGCCTTATTTACCTCCGGGGAAGGGGGGTGAGGGTGTGCGTGCAAAAAACTAAATTAAACATTAAAAAAAAAAATTATTGTTTGAATAAAGCAAATAATGTTTTCATGTTTTTAAACCAAAGATGTTGCTGATTAATATGTCTGTAACTACACAGAGTAAATATTTTGTCCTTTTTTTTTCACTCAGTCCATTTCTTCATCTACTTCTTCGGTTCTCTAATCCAATTCCGAACCACGTGAGACTGAAGCAAAAATTGTTTCTTTTCATTCTGTTAGCCAAACTTAAGTTTTTTTTAGCCAAAACCTGAACACACAATACTTTAAAAGTGCTGGAGATGAGGCAGTAAAAAAAATTTTTTCTGTGAAAAAAAAAATTAGGAAACATGAGTAATGTTGCTTGCCGAAACCAAATCAGCACACCAGGACAAAATTTTCTTTATAATTAAACAATTTCCCCTTCACCTCCGAGGGCGTGTATCGGAGTTCCTTTTAATTTTGATGTATTCAGCACAGAAACCGCCACAAATCGATTCCTCGCTGAAATATTCTAAAAATTTAAAATTTGGTTCGTAACGGTGGATTCGTGTCACTTTGTATAGTAAGCTGTTCTAGTCCTTCTAATATTATAAATGCGAATGGCTGTGTGTATGTCTGTTACCACTCAGCTCCATAACGGCTGAACGGATTTTGATGAAATTTGGTATGTAGGTCCTGCTTGTGTTGCATAGGTGGTTGATGATATTTCGAAAAAGATTAAGAAGTTTTATAAAATAGAGCCATAATTCCACACATTGTCTTCTCCCATTGTGCTCGAAAAAGAAAATATGTCTCTATGAGTTTTTTGAGGATTTCCACAAGCGTAATAAAGTTACCAAGAAATATTCGTATCTGCTCTAAAGGATAGACGACACCGTCAACAGCCCAACAAGTTCACAATGGTTTTTAACCTTGGGCATGAAGAGTGGGTACTTGCAATGCGAAGTGACACCAGAGGACAAATATATGTCCAGAAGACACAGATATGTCTGCGTTTGGACTCTAAGGAAAGGAACCCAGGAATCGAAAGTTATGCCTTTCGGGCTACACAGTGCCCCTGCCACCTATGAACATCTTTTGTAAAGTCCCCCGATTGACATTTGCCAGATGTATCTGTTCGTGAAGGAGGTAGGATATCTTGAAAATTGATTTTTCTAACGATTTTTTTAAAATAATAAAACATACTGGAGATGAAAGAACAATTCCGTAAATAGTGTTGTCTTGAATCCAGATCTGAAATTTGGGAACGGCTGTTGGTTGATATCATCCCCAGTCATTGAGAAAATGAGAGGTGCCATGTTACTTTTCCACAAATGTGCGTAACCCTTGGGTGTTTATCGCCTTTAATGACGCCGTATTCATATGTGCATTAATATACAAAAAACATTGCCTCCATGTAACCCTCTGAGGCGAATGGTTGTCAAGGGTTGCGTTGAGAGATTTGGGTGGTTTTAAGAGCCGATGAGGGTGAAATGAGGTGAGAATGGAGTAGCGCTGGAGTGCAAGGGCGAGGGAAACGGGATATCCCCGAGAAAACCCGCCAACCAGCGGCATCATCTGGCACGATTCCCACATGCAAAAATCTGGGGGTTTGAACGTGGTTCGCCTTGGTGGGAGACGAGCAGTGACAGTGGTAACACACTGAGACACATTCGGGAGGATCGAGGTTCCATTCGCGGTCCGACCATCCTAATGGTTTTCCAAAGTTTTTTTTAAATCACTCCAGACAAATGCCGGGATGGTGCCTTACTACGACGTAGCAGATCACATTCCCGCTCCTGTTTCTCTGAGCAACTTTCNATATACTCAAGGGCACCTACATGCGATACGAAAAACTGCAGAACATAAGTCTGAGAATGTTTTCTCTCTCATTTTTTAAAGAGAATCGCCGAACGGTGTTTCAAACCTGTAGTTCAGGATCACTCTGTATAGTTCAAGGGATGTTGAAAAAAGTAATCGTGTGATCTGTAATTCTGGCATAGTAATAGCATAATTGTAAGAAATGTATACACTGAAGAGCCAAAAAAACTGGCATAAGCGTGCGTATACAAATAACATAGGTATGGAACCAATCAGAGTAACGCGATGCGGTCGACAGCTAGATCGGTTACTGCTGCTACAATGATAGGTTATCAAGATTTAAGTGAGTTTGAACGTGGTGTTATAGTCGGCGCAAGAGAGATGGGATATAGCATCTCCAAGGTAGCGATAACATTTGGATGTTCGCGTACGACCATTTCACGAATGTACCGTGAATTTCGGGAATCCGGTAAAACATCGCACCTTCGACATCGTGTGGCCGGAAAAAGATCATGAATGAACGGGACAAACGACGACTGACGAGAATAATTAAACGTGACAGACATGCAACCCTTTCTCAAATTGGCGCAGATTGGATTTGTGGACTGCCCTGCAGGAATCATGGTGTGAATTGCCTCCTGCATTCCTTCAGACATTAGTCGAGTCCATGCCACGTCTTCTTGCGGCACTTCTGCGTGATCGGGAGGCCCTACACGATATTTGGCAGGTGTGCCAGATTCTTTGGCTCTTCAGTGTAAAGGAGCAGTGTTAGAGCCATTCTAGATCACTAAACTAAAATACATTTTGGAAGCAGGTTGCAGAGTGGACATGGGCTGGTAAATAACTTTACTGTTATAATCAAAGTTCCTCCTGAATGACATATTCTACAGGCCCAGCACAGGAAATGCTGGGTTACTTGCCCGAAGTGACAAGGCCATAAACGCAATGGCCAGTGGCATTAGAAAACATTGTAGCATATAAGACCAATAATAAATCGGAAAATATAAATGTAACCAATGTTGTTCTTGCCGGAGAAAGAAGACTGCAAAATTGCTTCAATTCAAGTTGGGCTAAAGAATAGCTTCTTTAGGAGTTACCAAAACCATGAAGATAAAAAATCAAGCAAGAGATAGGCACATTGTTCGAAAGAAAAATAAAATAGGAACACTCATAATAAGGTGCAAAGGTGGGAGAAAATGCCAAGCAGTTTCCTGTATTTTCTACTATCAGCACTGGAGGACCTAGACTTATATGAGTATCTGTGGTTCAAGCAGCATTGCACGGACAGTGAACGCTGCCAGATACCAAGAAACGTTGTAGCAACCAGTATGTGAGATCATATCCTTTTGGGGGAGGAAGGACATTGAAAGAAGAAACAAAACAATAGTTAAAAGACTTGTCACGATTACAGACAGAATAATAGTTTGCTTTCATATTAAACTTACCATATTTCTACAGAATATACATGTTTCACAGAATGCAGCACAAACTAAAATATGATGTGTGTGTGAATATAAATTTAGACGACAGCAGTATATCGTGCACCCACTGAATTACATTACATGAACCAGAGAGTATACTTCAACAGTTTTGGTATCTTCTGCCGTCCACTGGAACTGAAACTGAAGTACTTACAAAGAGTCAAGTTAGGTTATAATTACATCATAGAGAAACTGCTTAGTGAGTGAAATTTCAGTCACTTATGTCTGCGATTTCTTTCCAAGTGATAAAGATAAAATAAAAAGCATTTCACTTTACGCACATTCCACTATGTGAAAGTTACGAAAGTATAATTTTTGGAGAAATTGGTTTTATAAAAGGTAATTTAAAACCAACATTGTTGTAGTATACCTGAAACGCACTCTGTAGCCAGAGGTGATGTTCTTTCTGTGCCATAATCCGAACACATTAAAACGAGAAGTGATTTGTAATGCAAATATCCATTTCGCAAAATACAAAAACGGTTAACACCTTCCGTACCAAATGTTAATGGAAAAGTGAAAATAGAGTAATTTATTAAAATGGAGAACACTATGGTTTTAATCATCAATAAATATTGCAAGTAGTTTTTGTCGACGATCATAAAGTGGAGTTTTAGTGGTAGGTATAAATTATATGATGCGATGAGTATTGTCTGATTCATTGCAAACTATCATTTAGGGTCAAAATAAAGATAACTAGATACAAATTAATTAATCATAGGATTTATTTACAGATAAAACGTTTAACATTTCAGTTCATAAAAAATGGGACTATTGTTTCATTTCAAAAAAATATTTTAATCAAATTTTTAATTTAAAATAAAATGTATCCTTTTAAATTTTATACATTTAAATGCGTCTGCATAATTTTCGTTCCTTGACACCAACAAATTACACAATTTATGACACATTTAATCCATTGTTAATACTTTGCTAATTACTTGCAAATTACGATGTCTATTTCAGGTGTCCGGTAGTTACATCTTTTATTTGGTTGATAAAGAAATAAAATATCTCCTCAACTTTATGACTTAACTGTATATATCCTTTTGTAGTTTGTATGCAAGCTTTGATTTCCTATCAAGAAGCATTTAAATACACTTTAACGAGTATTTTTACATTCGCTACGTACACAGTAGAAAACTTTTTGTACTTTTGCAAAAAAAAAAATTTGTAAACTAGTTGCCAAAAAAATTTCCGGTAATATTACAAAAATATACTTGTAAACTTTGCAAGAAATTGCTTAAAAACTGTGCCAGATATATTCAGTATATGTACAAACTAGCACTGTAAATTACTAACGAATCTCCTGTAGAATTACAAAAATGTGTGTAGTAATTCTTCAATAATTTTCTTGTAAAATCACAAGCTACTATTTGGACTGCTACAAGTAATTTGTCTTTCGATAAGACATAGTAGTTTTTATTGTTTAAAAATTACAGGTTACTCAGGACTGCACAGAACCCATTTTATACCGCCCAGTCAGGCACGTCCCAAGCTAACTACATTTTTGAAAATTCCGAGATAGGTGACGAAAATCAAACCCGAAGTTACTTTATCAGAAGCAAGTGGGCCAACCACTGCGCCACATATGCATTCGTTCAGAGTGCTCTATTACAATTGTTTATACAACTTTAAATTATTTAATCTCGCGGTAATATGCTGTATTTTGTCTTCAAACGAGAACAGAAAGTTTTTACCAAGCTCGCAGTGGAAAAGTAATTATATTGACACTTAATTTCAAGGACAATGTTGTTCCCACGGAAAATAAAAAAGAGATAACAATGTACATAGAGGAGAAAATGAATGTTGCCGATAGTTGTTGCATTTTTCGGAGAGGTTTTATTTTCTTTATCCCTGCATTCCGTTGCTTATTTTTTTCATTCATCATCTTTTATTCAAAGGAGACCATGCCGAACCATGTAAATGTACTCATATTTTGCAACACATTTCATATTTAGCTGTCTAGAGAAACCTTATCGAATACAAAATATGAATTAATAAATAATTCAGAACATTTCTTAAAATATTTAAAAGAAATATACACATTTGTACTTCAGCAGCTAAAATCACACAACTTTACAAACTTTGCCTACAGTGATACAAAATTAATGCTGCAAATCCGTAACTTGGGAGAACACATTCTTTACAAACCTTTTAAACTGTTTAACCCTCTAGGAGCCGGGTAGGCTATTCTCGGATGTGTGAAGTTCCCAGAAGTTGTAAGTGATGCGCGGTTATGTACTGTCTCTTTGTAACAACCCAAATTTCTTCCATTATTCATACAAATACTATTTATGCTATTGAACAAACTCTGAATAATTACAAAATATAATTCTGTTAATCCGCAAAATTTGTTATTATACACGAATATGTCAGTTTCAGCTAGATAAATTATTTACAGTGCATCCCTCCTGCTGCGTCTGAAATGGTGTCCAATGTTTAATTCATGTGTTCCATTTTATTATTTTTTTATTTAAAATACATATAAGAATTTCACATGAAACATTTTCTAAAATGACATTTTATTAGATGCATGGAATCTTATTCTTCGGATTACGAATGTTACATACACAGTACAGTGAATTTTTATTGCTCTGTCGATACAGATGTTAGTGATGAAAAAATTCTCGGCACTGATGACTATGGCTATTAGTACAAACCGCCTGGGCTTGTTCGAAGAGGTTTTCAGCTGTTTGCAAAGTGTCAGTATTACTGCAAGAATGTTTCTGTAGTTCTACCAATCGTATTTTTGGACAAGTACAAATGCAAAAGGTTTACAAAAAAATTGTTGAGCAGTACTACCTAGCATTTGTATTAATAGAAAAAAATGTCAGTTCAGTTTACGATTTTTTTTACTATGTAACAAATTATTGTTTTTGCAAAATCTTACTTTTCACGTTCCGCAATTTAAGACAATTTTTAAACCACTTATTCCACTTTAGGTGACGTTTCGTGTATCTGGCGGTACATTACAAACCTAAATATTTATCACATAAAGTGAAAAATTAATTTCTCACACTCNACTTTAGGTGACGTTTCGTGTATCTGGCGGTACATTACAAACCTAAATATTTATCACATAAAGTGAAAAATTAATTTCTCACACTCTTGACACTGTGACTCTTCCCCATGCACTAAATTCCTGAATATTCTTAGTTTGTTACAATATGACTTCCTTTCCAATTANTAACAAATTATTGTTTTTGCAAAATCTTACTTTTCACGTTCCGCAATTTAAGACAATTTTTAAACCACTTATTCCGCTTTAGGTGACGTTTCGTGTATCTGGCGGTACATTACAAACATGAATATTTATCACATAAAGTGAAAAATTAATTTCTCACACTCTGGACACTGTGACTCTTCCCCATGCACTAAATTCCTGAATATTCTTAGTTTGTTACAATATGACTTCCTTTCCAATTANGACACTGTGACTCTTCCCCATGCACTAAATTCCTGAATATTCTTAGTTTGTTACAATATGACTTCCTTTCCAATTAACCACGTCTGAACAATTCTTAATTAAACCAAGCAATGCTACCTGTCTGAGTCTTCTTAACAGTAAGAGATTTTCAGAATAATTAATAAAACTGAAATGTGGCTGCCAGGCCAAGATTTAGCAGGTGCAGTGTTAGTTTTCACTTTCGCAAAGGAGACGTGAAAAATAGGTAAGGCTTTCTGTGGAATGAAATCCTCTCTCAAGGTTTATTTCAATCGGCGAATTGGAGCATCAATTTTACTTAGGGATGAGGTTCATTATCCAATAAAACAACACATAAATCGCGAACCCTCTCACTCTGCACTCTGACAAGCGCCGTTATAAAGCCAAGGAGAAGGGGAAGAGAGACGGGGCCAATATATCAAGAGCCCGGCCTCCAAAAACTGCCGTAAGAATAGTCTTTCCGTCAAGCGTAATGTATGCGCGCCCACTCATACGTCCGGTGTTATTACTGCGCTCTGAAAGGCAAAGACGGCCTTAAATAGCTCGCGTATGAAGAATGCACAGCGTCGTCTCAGGCGGCCGGCCCTTTGAGATGGCTGTTCCCGGAGGGAACATACCCATAGCTTACCTCGCCACGTGCTTCGTAGTTTGACCAATCACGTGTCTAGGAAGTTAATAGGAAACCACAATAACGTACGTGTCTACTCCAGAGAGAGGAGCCCGTAACCTCGTTTCCTCGCATGGAATGGCCATTGTGAAAGTAGCTCTTTGTAGGAGCCTTAACAGCGTGTGGAGAGACAAAGTTAGCGAACTAATAGAATTAAAGAGCAGCTAATCGTTACTGTTCAATGAGCGCTATTGAAGGCAGTACTTAAAACCTTTGTTCAGAAATGTTGATACTCTTCTCCCGCATGTGAACATTAATACTGACTCAGGCCTGGTGACTGAGCCCACATGCGTCAGTCATGTGGCCAATGTGAGGCTGTTAGATATGTGAGTGTGGTACTGTTTCTTAGGTGTAGGCCTTACATCGATTCCAGAGGTTAGCAAATTTTAACACATTACCTATCTGAAGCATTAAAACGTACAATTATTATTCCTAATTAGTTTTTATGTTTGTAAACGTTAAGTTGTAGGTAGGTTTTAAAAATTANTTAAAACGTACAATTATTATTCCTAATTAGTTTTTATGTTTGTAAACGTTAAGTTGTAGGTAGGTTTTAAAAATTATTTATTTAACTGTGCGCCAACAACATAACGGTTGGAATGTGGTTTGGTTGGCGCAATACAGCGAGTGTCGTGAAGACTTGGTAGCCTCACATAGTTTTAATAAGCTTATTTTAAAACTTTTGAAGCTCTGTAAAATATATATTTAATTAATCGCATGTTTACCAGTATAAACTTTATATTATATTTTACCATTTTCATTTATTGGTAGCACTGCGGTAATTGTTAGCATTACTGGTTCTGCGTGCTGGGCCATATGCTTGGATTACGCACCTCATGCGTGAGCCGTGATTATTCGTCCGGT
Organism: Clitarchus hookeri; assembly: GCA_002778355.1. NCBI lineage: Eukaryota > Metazoa > Arthropoda > Insecta > Phasmatodea > Phasmatidae > Clitarchus > Clitarchus hookeri. Next base: position 29,232 of record NQII01008691.1, read on the forward strand.
CCGTGATGCCAGGGTAAAATGTTCCGTGAAGGATATGTGGATCGGTAGTCGCGTGCTAGAGACACAAAATGAAAAGTTGGATTGAGAGAGTTGCCTACTCGTGAGAGTCAAAGATTTTTTCTGTAACATTTTAGTTTTGGGCACACCGTAAGGAACTGCAGAAATGCACTCGGCGGTGAATAAGCCACAGATGACTTATGCAGTAGGGTGTGTGCCATATGAGTGTAGGATGTGTTGGCAATGTTATTCAACTAAAAATAGACTACGCGGCCGGCAATCCTTCGAGTTGAAATATAATCAGTAGTACATTAACGGCGAGTCGCGGACAGGGACTAGGGATCGGAGGCTGCAGACGTCCGCCAACTTGACTGACATCACAGGCGCTCGTTGGCCTGGAGCGATGATGTTATTGATTAAATTATCTATTTTAACTCAATAATTACTTTAAAAAAAGATATATTTTGCTCTTAAATCACATTTCCTAAATAAAAAAAATGGAACATGTCACGATTGAGTCCTCATATACGTAAAGCGGATTCGAGGCGCCTCGATGCGAGAGACAAAATGTCCCCAGAGCTGAAAGCGGATTCCAGGCTCCAGCAGAATAAGCCACATAGTCCTCAGGGCAGTGAAAGCGGATTCCAGGCTCCAGCAGAATAAGCCACATAGTCCTCAGGGCAGTGAAAGCGGATTCCAGGCTCCAGCAGAATGAGCCACATAGTCCTCAGGGCAGCGAAAGCGGATTCCAGGCTCCAGCGGAATGAGCCACATAGTCCTCAGAGCAGTGAAATCGGATTCGAGGCGGATTCGAGACACGGGCCACGTCCAACAGATCAGGCGGATCACATTGGCAATGCCTCTCACCCCCAATGCATAATCCTCCACTGCTCTACCTCACCTTTTCTCTCACCCAAACCTACCTAATCTAAAAAAAAATGGGAAAAACAGCAAAAAATAAAATATAATTTGTTTTTAATTCTTGAAAAAATTAAAAGAAGCATTTGCAAAACAACTGAATAAGCAGCTAAAACATAACTGTTAATGTAGTTTAAATATTAAATACCTGAACAATATATTCTTATAAGAAACACTTATGCTAATACATAAAAAACCTGAGCTTTCTGTCACCGTTGTATATTTGAGTATGTGGTTACTTGAATGCCCATCTAGGAACAAATAACAGTACTGTACTGACCCCAACCGGCGTGTTGGATCTATGTGACCTTGACATTCACCCCAGTAAACTTTAACTAAAAAAATCTTTAAAAAAATTTATAACAGGCGAATAAAATCTTTACCTGGAGCAAATAGCAATACTGACCCGAACCTCTATATTGAATGTGGGTGACCTTGACCTCAGTAACCTTAAACTTGAAAATGTAAGTAAAAAATTTCGAACAGATATTTAAAAAATTTAAAAATTAATGAAAAAATTATACAACTAATGCCAAAAACCTAATTGGATGGGTGTGACTCCGTCGGTTCAGCTATCGTAATAATGGCAGAGCACAGTTGATGCCCGATATGACAATCAGCAGGCCACTGAGTAGTCGGTTCTTTTCGAACCCCTGTGCCATTTTATCATTAAAAATAACCGATTAACATGCAAACCCCACTCCCGAAAACGAATTATTGGCCAGACCCCCATTACACCTCTCGACGCCCCTTCTCAACATCTACACATGCCACCAACCCACCACCAGACTCTCTGCCCCTTCACCAATAACTTGCCATAGCTCGATCTCCTTGCCATTAACTCGACATAGCTCGACTCCCTCGCCATTTACTAGCCGTAACTCGTCCCCTCACCAAGCACCCTTGCCTACAACCCACCACGTGATTCTCAACCCTTTCACCGTCTGACTCGCTGCCCCATCTTACTCGCCACCCCGTCTGACTCGCCGTCCCATCTGATTCGTTGCCTCGTCTGACTCGCTGCTCCGTCTGACTCACTGCCCCGTCTGACTCGCCGCCCCATCTGATTCGTCGCCTCGTCTGACTCGCTGCTCCGTCTGACTCACTGCCCCGTCTGACTCGCCGCCCCATCTGATTCGTCGCCTCGTCTGACTCGCTGCTCCGTCTGACTCACTGCCCCGTCTTACTCGCCGCCCCATCTGATTCGTCGCCTCATCTGACTCGCTGCTCCGTCTTACTCACTGCCCCGTCTGACTCGCAGCCACATCTGACTCGCTGCCCTGTCTGACTCGCTGCCCTGTCTGACTTGCTGCCCTGTCTGACTCGCCGCCTCGTCTGACTCACTGCCCTGTCTGACTCGCTACCCCGTCTGACTCGCTACCCTGTCTGACTCGCTACTCCGTCTGACATCAACCTCCCCCCCCACCCCTAGACGCTGACACAAAATATATTCCTCTCACTCCAGTTAGTTTCCTCCTCCACCCCCGACCGATTATTCGGTTCCATTACACCCCTACCAATAAGTTACTAAATAACATCTGATTACTCGCTAAAGTTCGACTCCCCTTCACAACTTACCACTATGTCGCAGACCTCCCTCCTCAAAGTACGATCAATTCTGATATCTCAATTTACTCATTATAGTTAGACCCCTTCCACCAGTATATTTAATTTACTTTTTCGCTGGCCCTCAACAATCCCTCACTATCCCCCATGAATGGCTCAGACCATACAGACAAAGATTTTAGGCTAAGAGCAACTTGGTTGTTTGATGGTTTCCTAACCATGCCAGCCGACCATACGAACCAACCATACTAGCTTGGCATACGAACCGAACGCGCGAATAATCCATATCAAATACCCACTTCACCCAACCANCAACTATACCAATACCCCAACAAAATCGACTGGGTATGCCAATGGTTAAGACCAACCATACTGTTGAGCAAAAAAGATTAAACTGCACAGACTAAAATATATGAAATATTGCTATGCTTCCAGTAAGTTAAATTTGTTTTATACAGCTGTCACCGTTTTCTTTTTTTCTATGGTATAACTTATTTTTTAATGTTGTAGCATTTTGCCTTTCTACCTCAATATGGTATCGGAGTCGTGGTTTGCATTTCATTTTGAGTAAGTGCGAAATAAGTGTTTCGGTCTGTTTTTAGTTTTGAATTTGTTACTTTTTTTTGTGTACTTGAAATACTGGAAGTGATAGCGCCTGTGTATTTTCAGAAGTAGGTTNGTTTGCATTTCATTTTGAGTAAGTGCGAAATAAGTGTTTCGGTCTGTTTTTAGTTTTGAATTTGTTACTTTTTTTTTGTGTACTTGAAATACTGGAAGTGATAGCGCCTGTGTATTTTCAGAAGTAGGCTATTGGATTAACAATGGAATAACAGTGGATAGAAAAACTGTGAGGTGCCTGAAACTGGAACATCTGGAAATTTGCTACCAGAAAGTTGTTTCGAGGCACTTAAGGTGCGTATTAAGTTTGAGTTCGTGGGATTACAAAATCAATTAGCTAACAGTGATACTTAGGGGAGAAAACTGCGCGTAATGCAAACATGAGAGAATGGGACAAGGTCGATCAAGCAGCAAGTCAAGAACTAGTTAAAACTTTGGATACCAAAGTAATGGAATTGCTGTTAACATATCAATCTGCTTAAGATATGAGGATTAAGTTTCACTCTGTATTTGAACAACAAGCAAAGCAAACCATCAATACTGTGCAGGCTGAATTATTTGTTTTTAATAAGAACACGAAGTTCCAAGGAATGTTTATGAAAGAACACCCAAAATAACTTCATGTATAGAACTAATATTTTCGCAATACGGTTTTTGTCACCGATTATAACATTACCTTCAAATTGCCTGCCACATTTACTTGCTTTATAAAAATATAAATGGCTGCCGCGTCTGAAAATGAGAAAATGATCAGCAAAACATTGCTCAATGTTCATGAAATTAAAGCAGCTAGCTTTTAGGAAATTTTACAAGAAGCGGACTTTGAGATTTAATTTTGAAAGCCAAGAGAAAATGGTTGTCTCCTAAATAGCCGACCCACCTTTTCTCTATTCACGTCAACTCTACATATTTAATTAAATGATAATATGTCACGACATTTCATATTGAATCCAAAATTGCCCAAATACTTATACTTTTGTGTGAATAGAATTCTTCAAAGCTTCANTTCTCTATTCACGTCAACTCTACATATTTAATTAAATGATAATATGTCACGACATTTCATATTGAATCCAAAATTGCCCAAATACCTTTACTTTTGTGTGAATAGAATTCGTCAAAGCTTCAAACAGTTTTGTTATAATCCTTTTGCTCTAAAAGTTACAATTTATTTTGATTAATATGCATACAAAATTTCTGCATTATTTTTTTCACAGACAATTGCTATTTCCAATGTCATGATATAAATCATTTAATTCCATTTATATTACTGTTTTAATACGCCGTAAATTACATTAGTGTTACTTAAAAAAAATATCCACATTAAGAATTTTAATGCGTTAATTTACAGTGGCTTTACTCAGAAAATTATATAAAATTAGCGCACTTATGTATTATGTACAATACCTATATTTTACATGACTCTTCAAATCAAATCGCATCTGCTGAGTATGGCCGATTGCCCAAGATATTTTTTGACAATGTAACTACCATTAGTTTCTTTGCAGATGGTGTAGAGAGTGAAATAAGCATACATTACTCATTTTGTCGATGGAATTCTGGTTGAAGTATTTCGCTCATCGGCATCTCGAGTAGTCGAATTCATTTACCCAATGGTTGGTGACTCATTTATGTTATCTGATAGGGTTTACAGGAGGTTCGAATGACAATTAAAGACGATAAGTGAGATTATTAATTCCCAAAAATTCACTCAGATAATATCGAAACCAACAACTATTATAAACTAAAAGAGAAATGTCAAGTGTATAAATTCGAAGGAACTTATCAAAATGGCACACTACTGAAAATTAAGTCCAATGAAAGTAAGATAATTGGCAGTGTTGCCTTGTTTGAAAGGAGAACGGTTTTGAAAAGACGGCAAACTTTCAGTCCAAAACTGACATTGGACATGCTCTGTGAGTGAGTGAGTGAAAATATTTGAGCAACTCTCTAAGTCGAGGTCTTGAGAGCCAATGAGCGTGAAACTTGGTGAGTATGGATCAGCACCGGAATGCAAAGGCGGGGGAAACGGGAGACCCCCAAGAAAACCCGCCGACCATCAGCGATACCCACATGGGAAAATCCGTGGGCGACCCCGCCGGGAATCGAACCCGGTTCGCCTTGGTGGGAGGCTCTGTGAGAAATGGAAAAAAAGTAAATTGGTAAATTATGTCATAGTCATTTTGAAAAATCACTTAAGGAGATGGACTGGTAAAATATAGAAAATTAGAATTTTACACAGAATTGTTGTTCCCTGCCCAGCCGGTCGATGATAACATTCAAAATATAGATGTACAGCATGGAGAGCATTCTGAAAAACTTGGATGTGACCAAGATAACGTGACTGTAGATAATGGAATTGCTACAGATTCTGTGAAATAAGTTGTTGACGTCCTCAAAGAAACAAAAGCATTTAAAAACTCTATAAATGTCTTTTCAGATTTCAGTATCCTAGTCATATTTTCACTAATTATTCTGATGATTTCTTGGTCAACATTTTTATCAAGAGAACGTTCAGCAACATTTTTCAATTCCTTGTTTATTAGCAGCAATACTATATTTCCTGTCTTTGTTTTACATACAAAGTTTCTACATAATTAAATTTACAAAACTAACACCAACTTTATGAATGCTCGTTTACTTAAACGTTCGTTGATAAACTTTTCCAAAACTCGTCATGTCTAATGTGTTGTTCCAATGCCCATGAAGTCGAACAATTTTTTGAGTTTTCAAAGAGAACCAAATGTCTAAGGTACCCGAAAATTGTTTAAATCAACAATTGCTTCTTCGAAAGTTATTCTTGAAAATATTTGTTCTATAGTGTAATGTAAATTGATTGAAACAATGTTTCACTAATATCTTGGGTTGCGGGCATAGTGGCCCTGTTCAGTTTTTGAATTTAGATGTCAGTACCTATATTGTTTATATTTAAATGGAATTACTTAACACAGTAACAACTAAGCCACTGCAACCTGATTACAATATGAAATAGTATTATTGTTTAATATATTCATTGCCATCTCTGAGCACTGGCTACATACTAGGTTTTAATCGAAATCCACTTTTCTCAGAGGTAATGAGAATGAATCTTATAGTATACTTAAATAAATAATATAAAGACAGATGACAGGCGAANTGTTTAAATCAACAATTGCTTCTTCGAAAGTTATTCTTGAAAATATTTGTTCTATAGTGTAATGTAAATTGATTGCAACAATCTTTCACTAATATCTTGGGTTGCGGGCATAGTGGCCCTGTTCAGTTTTTGAATTTAGATGTCAGTACCTATATTGTTTATATTTAAATGGAATTACTTAACACAGTAACAACTAAGCCACTGCAACCTGATTACAATATGAAATAGTATTATTTTTTAATATATTCATTGCCATCTCTGAGCACTGGCTACATACTAGGTTTTAATCGAAATGCACTTTTCTCAGAGGTAATGAGAATGAATCTTATAGTATACTTAAATAAATAATATAAAGACAGATGACAGGCGAANCACTTTTCTCAGAGGTAATGAGAATGAATCTTATAGTATACTTAAATAAATAATATAAAGACAGATGACAGGCGAATGAGCCTGTTTTCTTTAGACTCCCAACGGAAAACCAACAGGATCTGGAAGAGGCAAAACATAATACTATAACTGGTTTATTCTCGTGCTCTTCCTCTGTGCAACAACAAAAGCAGTCTTTACAATACTCGCATAATGACAAGCTCAAACAAGTCTTCAAGCATTTCACACAGAATCTGGTTATACAGGATCCTGCTACAATAAGAAGGTGAATTGTCGGCGCCGATCTATTCGGTGCCATTCTGAATTCTGGTTGGGTTACCGGCTGTGATGTCAGTGTCGGTGTCAGTACGGTATCGGTCATGTGTCGTTTCCCCGACAAGCTACTGACCAATGGCGAACAGCATATCAGCATTGTGCATGTTATTGAGCTTTATTTGCATTACAAAAACACGGGTCAATGAAATTAATGACCTTGCAAAGGCGCAGTAAATTTAGGAACGCCNAGCTTTATTTGCATTACAAAAACACGGGTCAATGAAATTAATGACCTTGCAAAGGCGCAGTAAATTTAGGAACGCTAGTAAAATAATTGAATAAATTAACAATGTGCGAATTGGAACTGGAAATATCATTATATTGCCAAATCCCGAAAATGTATTTTACTAAATGTGTGTGGCTAAGCGCTTCTGAAGCGATTACCGTTGTAATCGAAAATATTTGGCATCTGATAAACTTGATGAAAAATTTTGTAAGTGGTGATTCTNAGCTTTATTTGCATTACAAAAACACGGGTCAATGAAATTAATGACCTTGCAAAGGCGCAGTAAATTTAGGAACGCCAGTAAAATAATTGAATAAATTAACAATGTGCGAATTGGAACTGGAAATATCATTATATTGCCAAATCCCGAAAATGTATTTTACTAAATGTGTGTGGCTAAGCGCTTTTGAAGCGATTACCGTTGTAATCGAAAATATTTGGCATCTGATAAACTTGATGAAAAATTTTGTAAGTGGTGATTCTNTGAAGCGATTACCGTTGTAATCGAAAATATTTGGCATCTGATAAACTTGATGAAAAATTTTGTAAGTGGTGATTCTTATTCGAAGCGATACAATTAGCAATCTGGTTTGGGTAGTAAAAACTAGACTCACCATCCAAGAGTCCGACATTTCATTGTGACAATGAGACCGGCAAATCACCGGCAGACGACCGCCGCAAGCACCAAACCCACAGTCCACCGACTCCTTGTAACAGGCCGTTATTTCGTAGACAAGAGCACGGCCGATGGAGGAAACCGGAGAGCAACGAAGCGGAGACGCACAAACAATTGCAACTTCTAGGAAGCATTCCATTCATCCGGCGCAGACATACAGTGTGTCAACAACGTTACGAGCGCAGTTCTCCAGACGAAGACAGAGAGAGAAGAGTTTCCAAGGCAACATGCCCGGCTCGCAGCTCGCTACGTCGGCAGTCGGAACGAGGACTCCCGAGATCACTTGGCCTAGTGCAGCGCACAGGCATTATCTCTTCCTTTCCACAGACGAGTCGTCTGTGTACCTCGCACTTGTCAATGACGCCAAGCCAGACGAGTGGCTGGAGCGCAAGTCCCATGGCTCGCCACCAGGCGCGCCACAGTTGACTTCGCGCAAGGCGAGTCCTTCAGTGGCAACGGGAGGAATTGAAGCGACAAAAATATCGAGAGGATTGGTACTTCGAAAAGTAAAATAATGAACAATAGATCAATTAAACTTGTTTATATATTTATAATAAATATTTTTAAGTTCAGAAAATTCTCTACCAGTCATATGATATGGTTCAGTTAATATACCCCATTATAAATTTTGCATAAACCATTTCTCCATTTCGCATTTTTTTCATCCTAATTCTTGTGAAACTTGATGACAGACTGCTATGGCTGCGATCCAAAACTTTGATGTATGCAAATTTAAAAAAAAAAATATCACAAACGAATTGCGCTAGTAAAACGAATATTGCCACACAATATCTTCATAACCCGACGTGTGAACCATTTGCGTTTAATGCGGTTTACTTGCGCGGATGGGCCAATAGGGAACATACATGTCCCTCCATCATTCGCTACGAATGACACCGAATAAGGCCTTAGTAGAAGTCTGAGCAGTATGTGCTACAGAGCCTAGATCAGTGAACGCGAAACATGCCCCGACGGCGCACTCGACCAGCCTTGACTCAGCTGGATGAGTTTAAGAGAGGCCGCGTCGTCGGACTCCAAGAGGCATGTTAGACATTTCGGCACATTGCTCGCCCCTTGAACCATTCTGTCTAAACCGTGGGTCAGTGTTGGGCACATTGGGAACAGGAGGACACACGCCCCTTGAGAAGGCTCGGGTCGTCCCTCGTGGACCACCAGCAGGGAGGATCGTTTCATAGTGCGACAGGCTGTAAACACACCACAAGCGACACTCCACACCATCCAAGGACATGTCACGGCGGCTGGAGATACGCCTGCGTCCCCAGTACGATATCCAGGCGGCTAGCAGAGTGGGATTTGTCGTTGCATAATCTTTTACGACGTCTACCATTACAACCTGAGCATCGCTGATCACGTGTGACCTTCTGCCGGGAACGTGGAAGTTTGTGGATTGGCGACGAGTGGTGTTCAGCGACGAATCACGGTTCTGCCTGGATACAGACGACAGCCAAGTTCGAGTCTGCAGACGTCCAGAACAGCGTCACGATCCCTGACGGAAGGTTTCATGGTGCAGTGTGCCATTCACTACGATTTCCGCTCACCACTGGTGGTGATCGAAGGAACCCTGAAGGCACGACGATACGACCAGAAAATTCTGCAAACAAGTGCGCTCCCATTCCTGATGCAGCTTGCCAATCCCATTTTTCAGCAAGATAATGCTCCGCCTCACACACGGGCATATATATGGCATTCCTTCGTGATGTCAACATGCTTTTTGGGACAGCTAGTTTCACAGACTTCTCGCTCATCGAATACGTTCGGGACCACATTGCACGGCAACTTCGGCCAGCGGCAACTATGACTGATTTGGAGGGTCAATGCGCCAGCTGTGGCAGGATATTTCTCAGGAGAACATCGGATTTCTGAATGCCCCCATGCCCTACCGACCTGTCGCCATGCTACGGGTGGTCTTACACCATACTAAGAGCATCCTGCCAGTGTTGGTCCCCTGCAATACATATTTGATGTATTACAATATTTTGGTGTTTGCTGTATGCATACAGACATGTCGCGGGACTGTACTCACTTGCGTGCCCCTGCGATAGCACCTTCAGTGTTATAAATCTTTTCGGAAATTAGTGTAAATGTCTAACTGGTGAGACTACATTCGATTTCCGTGATTTAATGATGTCATTTTTTTACACGTGTAGGCCTACGTGAGTTTTTATGTCATTTACCTGACTGCAGTTCTTGTGATTTACTCGGTAATTGTNTTTTACACGTGTAGGCCTACGTGAGTTTTTATGTCATTTACCTGACTGCAGTTCTTGTGATTTACTCGGTAATTGTAAAAAAAGGCATAAAAATTGCATGGTAATAAACCAAAGAATTAATTTTATTAATAACAAAAATATAATCTATTTATTTTAATTTTGTTATTTGACACTTACGAAATAAATTACAGTACTACGAACAAGTCCAATATAAAAAGCTTAATCAACAGCCATGTGCTGTCAGCTATGTTAGTACGTTGCTATGTTTTGTGAGGTTTTTTTTTAAGGTCGTCGAGAGGTCGACAGAGGATCTTACCAGCTTTTTGAACTTATCCTTTCTTTGTGGTTCCACGGCATTTTGTATTTTAGTAACCTTTTGGTGAACACTGGTGACATGCTTGTCCATGGCGGCCAATTCACAAACTATTTCTGTAAACACTCCCGTTATCATTTCGAACTTAGATACGTAGTTTTTGAACTTATTCACTTCACCTCACATAATGCACAATGTAGTGGTATNAGTTTTTGAACTTATTCACTTCACCTCACATAATGCACAATGTAGTGGTATGTCCATGTCTCTTTACCTGGACACAGTACGCGGTACCTGCATCTTCGCAACATTATGAAATTACGATATTTCCAATATTTCTTTCAACAGTACCCAGCTTCCGTCATTTTTCGGTTACGAGAGATACAGAATTTTTATTTCTGCCAATATGCAACTCTAACCAAGTGATCGGGGGAAAATTATAAACACTTGCTTTTACATTCGGACATTTAATTCTCACACTAAAAGCAATAAATTTATTACGCTGCTAATGTTACGTAGCGATCGACATATTACTATAATTAATTTTGTAATGAAATATATTATCACCACGTTCGCTTTTCCTTTCCTGAAAAACTGTGAGGATATAAAATAATTACATTTGTGTAAGAAACCGTCAGACCACATTTACATGCAATTCAAAGCTAACGTATGCTTGTATGGAAATATATTTCTTGAATACTACAAATTCGAAAACCAATGGTATTAGATTTACAAAATCAGGTTGGCCAAGATTTCCTTATTATTGCTACGTGGGGATAATACAGTTCCTCGACTGATCGTAGAATATACGCTTAGTACCAACACTTTGATACTTTGCGTTGTATAACCACTTGAATGAGGGATAAGTTCTTTTTCTTAAACCAGAGACTTTAAAAACTTTCAGTAAACCGTGTGGCATACAGATTACCAAGTTGAAACACTTTCTTGTATTCAGCAAATGTTTGTCAATGTCTTATTCATGTTAAGCGTGTTCTACTAACTTGCACACAAACACAGATAAACCCCGTGTTCATTAAAATCACTGGAAGATTTCGTTTTGAGTCCAATCATAGTCTTGTGGACACAATGAAAATAATAATTACTTCGAAATGCCTGAAGTGAAATAAACAGACATCAGGGAAAATGGAAAAAATACGACCATTATATTTCTGAATAAAAATATTCATATAAGAGACTGGCAAACGAGATTATCTTCCAGAAAGTTGACTTACGTAGCTCCATTTGAATATTTGCAGTTGTGAAGATGGATTACGTTTATAAATTAATAAGTAGGAACATATTTTGAGACAACAAACGCTATGCCAACATAGAATATCTCTACGTAGAAAATGAATTGTCCTGACTGACTGACATATTCATCAACGCACAGCCCAAACCACTGGATTCAAAAGCATGATTAGGGATGGCTTACCCCTAGGATACAGAGACCTACTAAGAAAGGGTTTTTATCGAAATTTGACACATAAGGGTGTAAAAAACGATAAAACTTATTTTCAAGGACTACGCAATAGTTAATTAATGCGTAAGCTCTCAGCCTGTACAAATACCTAGAAACTAAATTAAGGATTGTTTAAAATTCAACCCACGATGTGGGTTAAAAGAATAAAATGAGTTTCCGAGGACTCAACTGTGCTCATTAACCAGACATGATATCGTTATCCTTTTAGCTTCAGAAGGATGCCCAAATGATTACAAAAGATTTATGTAAGGATTTTATTTCAATTCAACCCAAAAAGGGGCAAAACGTGTTTTTGAGAACTCTTCTGCTCATTAACACGATAAAATACGGACATATACGCTGCGTAAAGAAATGCCAAAAAGACTAATATTAGAATTATTGAAATTTAACTCTGAAGAAGGTGATAGTGTGTAAAATGTATTATCTCACCAACTCACTAACCAAATACGATATCGTTATAACCTTCGTATAAGAATGATGACTACATAAATACCTGAAATTACACTGGTCAACAAAAAAAATAATTTTTTCTTTCATAGGAATAAGAGATTCACGTTTAGAAGGCCTAAAAAATTATGTTTCTTTATGTGGTGAGACTTCCTATCCCTGCTGGTCCATTCATAAAAAAAACAGCAAAATTTCGTGTATCCCCGCCATGTAGCAAACACCAGCACTCAAATGGAAGGCAACTTTGTGAAAGCGCAGTCGGACAATCATCCACGAGTAGATACCGATATGACACTTGATTACTTAAATTCCCATTGTTTTGAGGAAACTGAAAGAAGAGGTGTAAAATTACATGTCTCATATCGCACAGTCGTGATCTTCAGAGTGAAAGTAGGCCTACATCACATGTTACAACTTACTTATTTGTTTGTATTTTTTATTGGGATGCATATTATTATTATCATCTGTGTTTATCTTTACGATTGCTAAGATTTAAAGTTGGAAATTATAATATGGAATCGGCATTAATTACATTTACAAGAATAACAAAACTGTACTGAAGGCGACTGCAGCGAGCGTACTGTGTTGTCGCGCGCCATGCTTGATGTCTGTGATTAATTAACTACATTATTTAGAAATAAAACGTAATGTTATGTTGCGAAAGAAGTTACAAATATTTCCGGATTCTGAACCACGTTTCAGTATTCACAAAACTCTTATTTTTTTTTTTTGTAAATGTCAGCTAACGAGCAGTATGGTGACAGCAGGCCTAAAGCCAGCACGCTAGTCACTACCCGTCAGCGTATGACTTCTCGAGCAGCTGCGGGGTCGGTGGCGGGCAAAAACACGCGCTGCATTTTCGCGTTCCACCTCGTTTATAATCACTATGTTGACATACCTTAAAGTATAAGAGGGAATTGTATGCTGTGTAGAACATCTATTATCTTCGTAAACAGTTGTAATTACTTTAATTTTTTTATAAATATTAAGGTTTTTAATGGGGAAACAGCAGCTCGAATTTTACGTATTTATTTATTGAGAAATTAGTATTTGTTAAAGATGGATATTTGCTACCGCTGAGTATTTTTAGGTCTTTTTATTCTACACAATTCTTTACTACATTATATTGTTCCATCTTTAACGGTTTAGACAGCGTATTGCAAAAGAGCGCGCTGGCACAAACTTTTTTCCGACTTGGTTCACTATTATCGTCTCTGCTTATTCCTTGCATTACTTTACGTAACAAAATATATACTTAAATCTAACCAGAGAACATGGCTATGAATAAAAAAAAACACGTAAATCATATACGTGGTTCTCGAATGATAAGCGCACTAACAGGCAGACTGACAGAGAGACGTTGAGATTTATAATATGCATAGAAGCAAATAAATAACATTGATATGTGCAAAAGTTGTGTTAACTTTATATAGTGGATGAGAAGTATTTACAACACCACTATCCAAAGTGTGCAGAAAGTTGAAGACGATTGAAAGATTGGAGTTATGTACGTAATAACATGTATTACCAACACGTTAACAATATTGAAAATTATTAGCCAACGTTTGGTTAGCAACTGAATCCAAATTGGTTGGCGTCAAACTTGTAACATGGAGGCCCGAGTAGTATTTTTATGATTAATCAACGTTTTGCAAACCAAAAATTTCAACTGGGGTCAGATAGCCTCTAATAAAAATAAAAATATAATACGTTTTTTTATTCTTGTAAGTGAAAAATAATTGAAGTTCTATGTTTGTACTATAAAAAGTTATCGATGTTACTAATAAGCCTACATTCCTCTGCGTATAAATCACAGTAACCGGGACGAGGTACTCTTAAGACGACAAATAAAACGAAGAAGTGTGTCTACAAAGTATAAGCGGAAGGAATTTTCACACTATTTCATTTCAGCATGCCGTGTGCTCGAGATAATGAGTTCTAGCAGCATTTTCCAAAATATTTTATTAATAGAGCTATTTTATTGTAAAAATAATGCGCGCAGTAGGGACGTTACCACAGCAAAGTTGGTTTACATTGGCATGCAGATGTGGTGAGAACAGAATAAGAAGTTACTCTGATATTCAAGTTTAAATTTCAGNGAGAAGTTACTCCGATATTCAAGTTTAAATTTCAGGTGTCATTTTTTGACATTACGTACTAAACAGATAACCATTTCTGGTTTTTAATACTCACACGTTGAGTTCAGTTCGTTTTTATTGGTCCGTGCATATCATCATACGCAACACACATTGTAAGGAGTCAACATTTTATTAAAATATGTAACACGTAGAATTACATTTGCGTGGTTAATGCTGTCATTATTATTATATTTTGAAAATTTTTTTGATGGTCTCGTGTAGGTAGTTTATAACATTTAATATTTAAAATACTTTATATTCAAGGTGACACTTTTTTACAAACTGACGGACAAAATCTAATAATAGCTTATTTGTATGTTTATAGAGCACTGCCAGTATACAAATATAGTTTGGATGAAGATAAATTGATTGGTAGATATGGTTTACTAACATATTTATATGGCCGCCACCATTTTGAAAATATTTGCTCTATATACGGAAATTATATATTAATATTGCCCTAGCAATAACTATTTGTGTGCCAAATTTCGCGGCAATCGGCTCAGTATTTTTATAAATACAAACTGAGACTTCATTAATTCAGGTGGTATTATGAAGTGGCAGGCAAATGAGCCAGAGATTTAACCTTTTAAATTGTTGCGTTAGAGACTATCAGCCTGCTGAGATTGCTTAACGCTTGGGTAGATATGGCACTCTAAACTACAATATTTTAAAGCCGCCGTTTCGAAAAAAAAATTTGACACATTTAAACTGTAAATTGGTTATGGCTAATGGCCCCAACATTATCTGTATCTCAAGTCTGGCGGGAATCGGTTGGGCAGTTCCTGAGATTAGAGGAAAGAGATGTATTCCACAAGAAATTATTTCTCGCAAAATGGCGGATAAAAGAGGTTGTGAGTTAACACACTTAATGGCCGTAATAATTTCATTGAATTCAAGAGTTTATTTAAGTGTGTCAAATGGTTCTGTAGCTATGGTATCTACCCAGAAATTATATCTGATTGAAGTTGTATATGTTTACGGGACATAGCATTATTGCATTCTAAATATGGTGGGAATTGGTTACATTTCCTGAGATATGATATAGGTACTTTATTTTCAATGTCACACTATCTTGCAAAATGCCGGATAAAAGACCACTTGTATTGCAGTACTTAATATTTGTAGTAGTCTCAGTTCGCATATACCAAGTTTGTTGAATTCGGTCAAATGATTCAGTAAATATGGCATTATCCCCAAATATATGGTTACAAATTTAAAAAATAATACTACACGCACTAGAAATGTATATATTGATGGTTGGATAACATTTGGCGAGAAACTATTGAGTAGTTCCCAAGATGTATGGTTGTTGTCCGACGTCACATACCAATATAAAAACTGCTGATTAAAGGATGTTGAAAAATATATCCAACTATTACAATTGTAGACGTGTCATATAACTTGTATTCCACTAGGTGTTTATTAAAAATGTAAATAATTTTATTTTTAATTATGCGAATTTAATAATCGCTATCATAATAATTCAAGCGACAAAACTTTGCAGAATAACAGATGTTGAATGATATTATATATTTGATTAAATGTCTTTAAGGAAGTGTCATGATAAAAAGTTTAGTATAAATCAGCCTAACAGTTAGAATTTAGTAAAATCCTTCTTCTACAGACGATTTTGGATGCTTTTTGGGAATTAAATGTGACCCGACACACAAACGTACGCAGAGGCAACAAACCACAATTTTGTTTTTTTTTTTTCGAAAAAGGAACAAAACATTTTCTAGAAGTATTAGTGTCATAGGTGTTTTTGCTACCAAAGTGAAAGTTATATCGATTGCAAGTTAACTGGTCAGCTTGAAAATCCTTATTCCTCGTCGTTGTGTAGCAGCCATGGCATGTGTGTAAAAATATTATGCATTCTTAGAGATCTAACGACTGTTGCGTCAATCTGGCGATACTTTTTAATTTTTAGAAAATAAATGTGTGCTCAGAAAATGAAACTAACAAAATTTTAGTAGGCAACAGTTTTGAACATTCCAGTTTTAATAAGACAAAATGTAAAACGAATTTTCGTAATTTAGTGCTGGCATTATTGTAGATATGTCAGAATGTGAAAATGCATTCGAATTTAGGCAGATCTGGTTAGATATAGCATGAAGGGTAATGTGTTTTCTATAAAGTGTGTCTGCTACTGGCTCCCTTGTCGTAAAGTCTGGCCAAGATAGTGGAACTGCAGGAAGGGCAGAAGGCGTTGTGCTGGTGTAGGAGCCCTCGTCTGAAATATCGCGCACCTATCGAGCGGTCGGCCGCCACAGTTCGGCGGCAGCGGAACTGTTTGCTGCCGTTCGCGGCGGCCCTGCAACCAGATAGCCCCGGCATAAATTCCTCTTTGCACTTTTAAACTTCCTAAGGAAGATGAATGGCGGCGAAGTAAGTAAATAACGACGAAACTCGGGGCGTTCAGGTTGCGACCGCTGGACCATGAATCTGGCTCGGGAGGATGAGGCGGCGTCAGACCGTCCGTTCCTCGACTGCTGAGCGAGCTGCGTGAGGCGGGACCAACTTCGTCACTTTCCAGAGCTCCTGCCGTGTCACCGGCTACGACAGTGTTTGATATGCCGTGTGCTTTTATAATAGCATCTCCGTAACTAAGGCTTTTAAGACGACAAAGAAAAACGATGTGCCAGATTCTAATGTCGGGCGTGACATGGTCGTGTGTCATCTCACGATTATACAGGCTGGGCAGAGTAGGCCTTCTATTTCAAAATGTGTATGATTGGGCAAGTTTTGTATGGAGGATATATTCAAAACTGGGTTGTTAGAGGCGGTGTGTTATCACTTTATTCAACAACATGCGGACTGCCGCCTGCTCCATTGCTAAGGCCGGCACGTCGTCATCGCCTCTAGAGTTGCGCAGGAAATTGGTGCTCACCAAAACTATGATGTATGTTGGTCTCTTCAATAGCGTGTGTCCCATTTCCAGGTGTAATGGACGGCGTACCGCATAAGTTTCTTCCAACAATCGCCCTGTGCTCTCTTTGTTAATTTCTCTACAAAATTGTAGCACAAATAAAGCTGATTTATATTCACTAGTCACTGTAGGTAAATTAATGTTGCTTAGCAAAATGCCAACACAGTAGCTCTTACCAACACAGTTTTAAAAGTAACTTCCTTAAAATGGCCGAATTATACACATAAACTAGTAGGTCTCATATGCCCCACTCTGTGGGCCTGTTAATGCGAGTGTACTCCATAAACCCTCTATTAATTTGCTTCCCAGCCGAAAACGAACGTTATAAAAATTAAAAAATATTCCATCTCACAATGTCCACAAAATGCTGCGAATAAAAATTTTCTTTGCCACTGGATTGCTTGATAACGCTTTTCACTAAAAACTGACTTCAACATTCTATTTCGTATTATTAAAATAAATGTATATCAAAGCTAAAACTTAAATTTTAAGTTTCGGAACATTTATACAACACAAAAAGAAAAAATCGTTTATTTTCCTTCATGTATTCAAATTGGTACCAAATTGTTTTGATAGGCATTAGTTAAGTGGCTGCCTTTTTGGTGGTAATATTGTCTGCATTAACATTGACAAGAAATTTTCTCGGCGAACTCTAGTTTACACTTCAGTTTGAAGTTATTATCTGTGTTATCTATGCAAGAGCTAATGAAGGTGCTTACAAACATAAGCAGTACATATACTATAAGCTGGAATTTGTACTTACTCTTCGATACAAAACAATTAAGATCAAATATAATTACTGGGGATATATCAAGTAACCATCTCTCAGGTATGGAATTTCTGTGACAACTTAAAATTGACTTATAATCTAATCATTCCTGCTGCTGGCTTCCGCCTATTCTTTCTTTTACTCCCTTTCTCCTAGTTCTTTCAAACTGAGGATATCTAGTGTACAAATTGCTCATACGTCAAGCTAAACGCAAGCGTGGTTCAAACATTTCCAAGCAACGCTTCGCAAAACTTACTTGGTTTTTTTTTAACAGTGTTTGTCACATACGCGTATTGAAATTATTTTTCATACGCCTACAAAAATATTCTAATTAACGACAACGCCTCTTGGCAGAAGTCTGTATTTCGTTCTGTACACCTGACGGCAGGATCGTGCTTGGGTAGGCAAGGTCACGACGAACGTCTATCATGTGCGTGAAATATATTGCGTGTAACTGAAAAATAAATTTTAAAAATAAACAGCGGAATATGTACGCAACCTGGTTTCTTTGGAAATATAACACAGACTTGTCTGCAAATAAACTTGCAAGATGCCTTTAAATATTGTAAACATAAAAAAAAACTACAGCAAAGCACAAACTAGAAAGTTTAAGAATTTTTTAATTAACTATTGTAGGTGGACATCTGAACATTGTGTGCAGGGTATTGCACTAATTTTCACTACAGACTTGCTGGCAGTAAAATGGTACGGTCATCTCTTAGAGGCGAAACCAAAGGACGCCAGTTCTCCTCTGGCGTGCATACAGGGCGGGGCTCGTACCTGCGTCGCCCTCGCTGCGCCATCACATGAACAACACTCGAGGCAGTTGTAGGCAGGCGAGCGCCTTGAATCGCTCTCATCACTTCACTGTCAGTTAGGCATTTTAGGGAACAAATGTCTTCTTTGGTTCCGTGAGCGCAATGTATCCTGCACGCATGCGCATCAACTAGTGTTCGCATCTATGACGTCGATGGTATAGCGCTACTTATTTATTTCTAACATAATGTGTACTTACAGAGATATTAAGCCTACTCTAATTTGTATAAATAAAACATATTCCTTTTAGTATAACATTAATTTAAACTTCCAAGAACTCTTTTTTATATATTGCTAGAATTTTAAAGTTTTCCTGTCTGTGTACCCGTATAACTTAAAAACATGAGTAGTTACCGGCAATAACAATTTTAAATTTTTGATTTCTGAAGTGCTCTAAAAACCGTCAAACATAGTGGCAGATCAAAAAAAAAATTATATATCTGGTAATTACAATTTAGCTAACTTATCTCTTCATACCTGAAATCTACCTCTGATGAGCTAGCCAAAGCGGTAAATGAAGACTCAATGCAGACTCATAGCCTGGGGGTGGAGGGGGTTTGTATCATCCCCCATTTGCACCTTTAGTTATTAGTTATACTGAAGTTATTAATTACTCTATGATTGTGATAAACCATATTATATTAGCCGAAAAACGACGTATTTTACTATATTGTAAAGTAAATTAATCTTACTATTTGATCTAATTAACACAAGGTTCAGCACTGCCAATGCTGGTGTGGCTCCCTTCCTTACTAACAGTCAGCATAAGGCCGGGTCTGGGTGCGCCAGTTATGATTTTTATATTTTGTTGATATTTTGCCTTAACGGGGATATAGGGGTGTAACAAGTTATTGATAGAGTTATTTAATGAACTATATATAAAAGAGGTTTATATAACATTAAGGTAGTACAATATTATTTCAATGTAAATATGATTAAATATGAACGGGGAGCTATACTTATATACTGAAATATTAAATTATATTAAGTTATGAAGATTTAACCAGACACCTTCTGAGTAATGCCTAATTGGGGAGTACCCACTTCGTTCATGATTCCGGAGGCTGACTAAGATGGCGCAAGTCGATGTCCGGACACACCCATCTTCAGTTGTCTTATGGTTCCAATGGCCCGACGACAAAAGACACCGCCTACGGACTACACTGCCCTATATCGGCTGCATTGTCCCCGTTTACAGGCCGGTGGAGGGGTTTTCTGTGGTTTGCCATTTCATAACTAATTTCAGCGATCACGGCCCGTGTCCTGGATAAATAAGTGAATGTGTGATCAGGCAGGCCGCTCAGCTAAGGACCTGACCACAACTCGAAACACAGTGCAGCTACTTGGGCGAGGAAGTGCGGACGTGTCTACTTATGTGAAGTGTACACACGGTGTGGGGAACTGGCCCGAAAGGCGGGCTAGTTTTGGGCGCTGTGTTTAAGTTATGTAAAGTAGTTAGTGCGCGGGGAAAGAGGGGGTTACGGGGCTTTGTCCCGCGATATTCCCCCCGGCCAGTACCGTGTGTACCTTCAGCGTACACACAGCGCCCTCGGCCTCGGTGGGCCAGTGTTTGCACTCCACCACGGTGCAGCTGCTACCCTGGAGCAGGGCGGTGGGGTCGGCAACCTAGGGACCGCACACCCTCCTCCAGGTGAGCACAGCCTTTAAGGGGCTGGTATCCTTGGCGGCCGGTAGGTAGAATTGGTAAGTGGCGCACCTGTTGGTGGACACTAGAGACAAATCTTCAAAGTCTCTTGTTTGTTCAGCTTTCCGTCGAAAGATGGCGATACCAGCGACACGTATAAGTAACAAAACACAATCGCCATTCATTGGAATGCACTTGTCTGTTTTCCAGGTAATATAGTCCCGTTGGGATAGACGTCTTGGGGGGAGTAAGGTTGGCGCGTGCAGCGCGGAGCTAAGAGCCTACTTACTCTCCTGCGATGACGCACAACACGATGACCTTCACCGCACCTTCCCCTTTCTAATTCAGTACACACTTTTACACCACAAATCTCCCGTATTAAAATAATCAGTGTATAAAAAATCTGCCAGTTTTTAATTATTGGGTACATAAATTCAAATGACAATATTGTTGTTCTCATATTCT
>NQII01008691.1:51008-75196 GCA_002778355.1 Clitarchus hookeri
AATTTTGATGTAGTTTAAGGTAGATGGTAGGTGGGCGTTGACGTCTCGTAGATAGCAATAGCATTACAGATGGAACCAGAAACAAATGCAATACTATTGAGGTAATTTCAAATACACACGTGCCTTACCTGTGTAATCGAACACAGAACGCCTTCCGTGAGCTGGCTTGTAGCCAACCACATAACAGAGACAGTATTCGGAACATCAACTTCGGTAGTAATCAGACTGAAGTTTTGGTGGACTGGGCTCTAATAAGAAAACAAATATGTATATCACTCCAATCATGTCAGTGTGCATGGCACCACTTGTGTATACAATTGGGAGAAAATAGGATTACTCGTTAAAATTGGCATTAAAGCATAAAAGGCATAAATGTGTTCAACGCTATCGTACAAAAGACTTAAAAACAGGCTGTGTATAGGCATATATGATACGTATAATAGATAATGCCAATATATAAAGTTTGGTTGAATTTTGTAAAATTATTAAATATATATGATTAAATTAAGTAAATAATTTATATTGCACAATCTTGAAAAAAAAATGCTGACCCACTTAAATGATTTAATTTTATATGACCTACTATAGTACAAACTGTGAGCGATATTTGGTGGGAATTAGATCACTGGTTCCCGAGTATGGCATAAATGTTGCATTTGATTGCCCTGCAGTATCTTATAAAAAGTCAGCAAAAGATTATCTCTGTAGGCATATTGATGCTTCTAATGGCTACTTTCAGTATAATAAGTCTAATCGAAAGTTGTTAAATTGTTTAATAGATATGAAACATTTATCTAAATTATTTATACAACCACCATACTGTAAGTAAAGCCAGACACACTCGAAAACATGGCCTACTCTGTAGTAGTGTTGTTACGAATGTTGGATTTCCCACATTCGCGAATGCGAATGAGAATATTCATCTCCAATATTCGCGAATGCGAATGCGAATGCGAATATTGGCTTTTTCAATATGGCGCTTAAAGCACGAGCCCACGAACTCACATTTTGACCGCGCGTTTAGGACCGGCCATGTTTAAACCGAAAGTAGCCGATACTGCACGAAGTAAACAAACCGTGATGCTCGCTCATTAAATGAAGTTAGCTGCTAACAGTTTTTTCGTAAAGATTTGTTTTGAGGTTACTTATATTTATTTGTTTAATTTCTATAGAAACCATTGCTAAATTGTTATAAAGTGATTAGTGATATTTCCACATAGGTAATTCGTACGTTAGCGAAGTTTGGACTTATTTTACAAAATGAGATTCTGAAAATTTGAATTGCAAAATATGTAACAAACAATACTCGCGCAAAGGAAGATCAACTAGTGCTATGAGAAATCCCTTGGAAGGTATGCATAAAAATTAGTATAATGAATTTAAAAAACGGGAAAATGAAAAGCGGAATGCTTCTACAACAAATGCTTTGGCGTCCTCTTCGTGACAAATACTAAAACCGACCTAAAACAAATGTATTTGACTGATTGCCTCGAAAAAACTAAAAAGTGGGATGATAACAACGCCAAGTCTGTGGAAATTGACGTTTTAATAAAGGAAATGATTGCTTTGGAGTACTTACTCTTTAGTTTTATGGAATTCGTTGGATTTGTCAGATTTATGAACCACCGATGTCCGTTATATAATTTAAACACTCGACTACATTTGACTTCGTTTATATGCGAGAATTTCTACGGCAAGGTAAAAGATAAAGTATTGGAATTAATGAAATCATTTGAAAAAATGGCGTTTACAACTGATGTCTGGCCTGATTCTTGCTCAGGATTATCATTGCTGAGTTTTACATGTCACGGCGTAACAAATGAATTAGAAAGAAAAATTATTGTGTTAAAAGCAGAAGTATTTAACGGTGGCCGACATACTGGTGAAAATATAGCTATTAAACTTGAAACCATGTTGTCATTGTGGGAAATACTCAAAGAAAAAGTGCAATGCATTGTTGGGGATAGTGGCACTAACATGAAGGAAGGTATTTCCTTGTTATTCATTAAAGACATTGATTGTTCATAACACCAAATTCTAGTTGTCAATGAGGGGTTTAAGACACAAGATTCCGTTATTGCAATGATTACAAAATGTAAAAAGATGGTATTACATTTTCACCACTCAAAAATTGCTCAAGATGAACTTGTAGCTCTACAAGAAACGCTCAATCAACCAAAGCTTAAGATTATACAAGATGGAGTAGCAACTTTTATATGTTGGAGCGCATTTTGAAAAACAAAGATTCGTTGTGTCTTTACGCTTCCACAAATAACAAAATTTCATAACTAACTTCCCAATAGTGGATAATCGTGGAAAAACTAATAACTTTGCTCAGGCCTTTTGAAGAAATTACAGAAGAACTAAGTGCAGCCAATATTTCCATATATTCAGTAATTCCATTATTTGCCACCTTGGAAAGGGTAATTGATGAATTTGATGTGACTGACGAATGCATCGGAAACACGATTCTTGTTCTAAAATAAGAATTAAGTCGCAGATTTTCTCATTTGGAAAATTACTTTTTGTTTGCTACTGCTATTTTCAATAATAGCTAATGCTATTACAAAGCGAAATTTTTCAGAAATTCTTTAACCAAAGATCAAGTTGGGAAAACTATTTTAGAATCCATTGGAAACGATGAATCAAACCTTTGTTCAAATCCTAAGCGTGCCATAATGACTAATAATGGGATTGAAGCCTCTTGATCCAGTGCCTGTCTATCAGGGAAATCTACATATTTAAGAGACACCATGAAATTGCTGTTGGATTCTAGTGAAAGTGATGAAGAAGGAGAAAATGAAAGTCCGAACCCTATGAAAGTTTTGATTAAAAAACCATCAATGAATATTTAATAGATAAATTTGTGGAAAATTATGTAGACCCACTTACATGGTGGAAGGTGAATAATAAAAGTATGGTATTCTTTCTCCTAGAGCCTGGCAATATTAATAACACCACCCATCAGTGTACATAGCGAAAGTGCTTTAAGTGGTGCAGGTCTTCTTCACACACCCCACTGAAATAGGCTGCAAAGAGAAAAGCCATCAAAACATTTTTTTTTTTTTTTTAGTTTTATATTCTTCTACTACAATTTAAATACTAAGTGTTTTATGAAATTTACATAACTTACTATGTTTGGTAATTAAATTGTAACTTAATTACTATTATATTTCTTATAGTGTATAAATTATTATTTAGAATTCAAGAATAAATGTCAAATGGTTGTGTTAAAAATAATATAACTAGAACCGAAGTAAAAATTTACATTTNAAAATTAACATGTTAATTTGAAGAAGATTATTTTTTGTTTTAATTTAAAAGAAGAAATGTTTTCGTTTCCTTTCTCAAAAAAGATATTGTTAACGCCATTTATAAGTAGTAGATTTAATGTACAATATGATTAGAAACAGAAATCTCTAATATATTTAATATTACTTATATACCTATCAAGTTGCATTTATGTTCTCAAAAAATTTTTCTTTAAAGTGGATAATTTAATAAAAAATATGGTAACTTATTTAGCTCCATTGTTTTGTGTTTATGAAGTTCGAATTTTTTTTGTTTTCATACAATTGATATTTTAGTTTGCAAGTTAAGTAAATACCTACCTAAATTTAATTTTTGCTTAGATAAATAAGAATAAAAGATTATTAAAAGCGGCTGTATGTACCTAATGAGTAACATCAAAACTGTTCCCCAACTAAAACTTTTTTATTAAAATATAAATACCTAAAAAAAAAATTTAAAAAAAATCTTAGCAGTTGCATTGTTATTTCATAAATATTTTCATTTTTCATTGCCAAATGCATTCGCTACATATTCACATAATTTTTTGCGAATGCGAATATTAAAAAACATGCGAATATTTGCGAATGCGAATGCGAATGCGAATATTCGTAACAACACTACTCTGTAGCATTACGTAGGTGCAAAGTTCGCTGAGAATAGGTTAGTGGTCCCCGTACATATTACAAGAAAAAAATAGTTTCTCATGTGGTGCTATTTTCATTACTTTATTGCCACATTCTATGTTTGTCATAGGTACTGCCACATATTAAAGTCGGTTGAAATTATTTTGGACATATGGCTTACTAACATATAATATTGGCATGGCAGTTATTTTTAAAATACGTGACTTCCTTCTTAAGTAACAAAACTTNACACTACTCTGTAGCATTACGTAGGTGCAAAGTTCGCTGAGAATAGGTTAGTGGTCCCCGTACATATTACAAGAACAAAATAGTTTCTCATGTGGTGCTATTTTCATTACTTTATTGGCACATTCTATGTTTGTCATAGGTACTGCCACATATTAAAGTCGGTTGAAATTATTTTGGACATATGGCTTACTAACATACAATATTGGCATGGCTGTTATTTTTAAAATACGTGACTTCCTTCTTAAGTAACAAAACTTTAGATGGATTACAAAAGTATAACTTGTACAATGAATTTGGTGGGCATCAGTCAATTGTTTCCCAAGATAGGACACAAAAGCTTGAATTTATTTATAAGTTTATTTGATGCTTACATTACCAGCATACAACGTTAAGTTCTACTAAATACGATGGTTTCATAATTATAGCACCGTAGTCTATAATGATCATGTGGCCATAATTTTAAAATAATACTCTGATGCAAGAAAACATGTCAGTTTACATTATGTTCTATACTAGTACTTGAGTCACAAATTTATTAGAAATAGGTTGTTTAATGTGATATTATAAATATTATATTACATTTTTTTTTTCATGTGGCGCTCTCCTACAAAATTGCGTACAAAAATGATATATTTAAATACAACTGTTGCTTGTAAAATATACTTTTAACATGATAATTTTGGTCTAAACTGGTCAAAAAGTATTGCAGACTTTGCAAATGAACCTACAATATCTCAATTGCGTTCAAATTCGTTAAAGGGTTTCTAAAACATAATGGAAAAACTTTATTTATTCTATTTGCACAAACTCACAAAAGGACCTACCATTAATATTATCTCTTTCTAATTTAAATTCTTATATCATGTACTATAAACATTCCCAATTTGGTTGAAATCGGTTAAATCGTTCCCAAGAAAGCATTATTTTCCAATTTGCCCTATCTCTTAAAATGGCGTATTAATATCTTTATCGCTTTCTAAATACAATGCTTATATTATGCACTGCCAATGTTCCAAATTTGGTTTAATTCAGATAAATGTTTCCTAAGATATAACATAATGGCCGAAATTTTAAAATTTTCGCCATTTTGAAAATAAGTACCCGGCCTTATAGAAATCTATTAAAAGTCTGATGTTATTACAATATACTATTTGTGGATCTTGTTTGGTGAAATTTTTTGTCGGGTTTAAAAGTTATCGGGTTTTAGCCTACTTTCTTTCAGAAAGTAGGCTAAAAAGNTTTGGTGAAATTTTTTGTCGGGTTTAAAAGTTATCGGGTTTTAGCCTACTTTCTTTCAGAAAGTAGGCTAAAAAGAAGGGCCAAAGATTATTTTTATATTTTTACTTTTATTTTTTTTTCTTCTAATGGATTCTGTCAGCATACGAAGTTTGATTGAATTTTGTTAAGTTGCTTGGTAGAATTATCATAGTATTCTTAAGTATCTATATTGCCCCAATAAAAAAAAATCTGACCTACTTAAAACATGTAAGTTTACATGGCCTACTGTGGTACTACCTGCGTGAAAAAATTGCTAGTTATGGCAAAAACTTTAGATTTTTTCGTGCTGTGCTATCTTACAAAAAGACGGAGAAAAGGGGCTCTGTGTAGACATATTAAGTATTTGTAACATTGTCATGTACAAAGTTTAGTTGAAATGTTTGTTGTTTGCTTGGTTTTGTAGATATGGTGCTCTAAGCAAAAATGTTTACATGGTCACCATTTTAACATAAGTGTTTGACACATTTATAACATACATATTTATATGACCTACTACAGTACGACTTGTTTGCTTATTTGATAAGAATCGGCTGCTTGTTTACCGAGATAAACTTAAAAACTTTAATTTGTATGTATTGCTATCATACAAAATGGCAGACAAAAGACTGAGTTGACAATTTAATTTTTGTAATTGATACTGTCAGGGTACAAAGTTAATTTGAAATTGGTTTCATGCTTTCGTAGATATAGCATACTAAATCTAAAATGTTTATATTTCCGCCACTTTGAAAACAAGTTCCTGGTTTACTAAAAACATACCAGTTTACGTGGACTGCCGGAGTACTACTTACATGCCAAATGTGATAGGAACCAATCGATTTTTTTCCCGAAATAAGATAAAATATGTTAATGAGTTTATGTGGCACAATTATATAAAATGGCGGAAAAAAGGAGGTATTGGTATATCTGACGCTTGTAGCATATACTTCCAGAATACCAAGTTTGGTCGAAATTCGTCAAACGATATGGCAGATATTCTAAATTAACTTAAATTTTTAATGCCTGCCATTTTGAAAATAATTTCCTTATTTACTAAAATTGCATAGAGATCCCTGGACTAACATAGTTAAAACCTTACATGACAAATTTGGTAGGAATTGGCTGAATAGTTTCCGAGATATAACTTAGCTCAATTTTTCATGTAGTGCTTCTTTCAATCAATTGTAATCTTTCAATGGCCAACCAATAACAATATCAGTTTTTTAACTTGAATGCTTACATGTTGTGCAGTCACCATATTAAACAGTATTTAAATAAGTCAAATGGTTGCTGAGATATGATATAAAGTCCAAAATTCTAAAATGGCTGCTATTTTTAAAATAAGTACGCAGCATAATCTAAAACTATAAAAGTTGGTTGTCCTTACTAAGTATCATAAGCGTACTAAGTTTAGTGAAATTATTTTGAATGTTTAAAAAGTTTTTAGGACACACACATGCATAAGGAAAGTGGTAACATATGCCTGTCTCTCCTCCGGATAGTAGGCTCAAATCAACAACTGAATTTTGTCTGTACGTAACGGATATGAATCCCACAATAATTTAAGAAGCATTACAAGATAAAACTGTTGAGCAGCTGCCAACATACTGTAATGAAACCATTGACCTGCACAACTGGTGGCAATGAACTATAAATTATAGTAAAGAGCCCCGCGGTCTTGATAGTGATAAAGTTGGTATCTTTCTTGCCTTGGGATGTGAAACTTTGTGTAGGAGTTGACGTTTCAGTAACCATGCTAACTTTTGATGGGATTCAGTGAGGATCTCATTAGCTAGCCAGAAATAATATTTTGGCAAATCGATATAGCATTTTGCACATTAAAGAAACTGACCAGTGTTTTCAAAGATGTTCAATTAAAGAATTAACTTGTAACCAGTCGTTATCTACAGTTGCTTAGTTCTTGTGTCGATGTGCAATGACCAGTTAACTTAATTCGTGAACACTGATCCGGCGTTTGTGAAACTTGCTACGCGAGGTTTGGTCAAACTGCTCCGACGACGTAAGCTGAGTGGATACGTTAGCGCGGAGTGTTAATCCTCGGAACTGCAAACTTCGCTAGGTAAACGTGTAGAACGAGATCACAGAAATTACTCTAAGACTGCGTGTTTGACCCATTAGCAGTAATTGCTGTACCGCAAATGTGCAAATAAATAGACTTCGCGCTGATGATATTTGCTCCAGCTAAAAGAGCTTCATGTATTGAACAAGCCCTTCGCCGCCACTGTCGTACAGCCCGCATTTTGATGGCTGCCATACTGTTATTAAATTTAATAGTTAAATAAAATTTCTTAAATTTATATATAGCACATAACAGTTTATATCAATCCAAAGTGTTTACCCTGCCTCTGTAGGCGAAGGGGGGGGGGGAGTACTATACAGTTGTTTGGTCCTGGAATCCGCACTTTTCGGCCGATGCGATGGTATTTGAGAGAGGGCTGTTTCTTTGCACCCTCCCTCGGCCCCGCACACAGTTAAGCTCTTTTGGATAAATGTCGTTATCGTAAGGGGGAAGGGGCTACCATACCGTTTTCTGGCCCTGGAAGTCGCAGTTTTCGGCTGATTGCGATGGGATTTGAGGAAGGGCTGTCTCTTTGGACCCTCCCTTGGCCACGCAATTGGTTAGGCCCTTTTCATAAGTGTCGGTATCATAATTGTGTACCATAATGCGTATCATAACTATGGTACAAAGTCAGAATGTCCATATTTCGCGTACCATAATAAAGATACGGTGTACCATAACTTCGGTATTTCGTACAATAATTTCGAAATTCTTACCATAATGGACTCTGCACCACCCAAACTTATATTTCGGCATGAAATGAACATGGTTGGCCCTTGCCATAATTGGCTCTGCACCACACATATAGGTATTTCGTACGATAATTTCGAAATTCGTTCCATAATGGAGTCTACACTTACCAAGCTTATCGCAGGCCATATTTATGACCTGGGTTTCAGATTGTACCCATGTACCTTCTTTACCGATGGGGACTAAGCCCGCGGGTTCCACGGGTCCTGCTTCTTTTGAGGCCGGGGTTTATCGCAGGCCACATTTTAGACTTGGTTTCAGTTTGCACGCAAGTACCTGCCTCACCGAAGGTGAGTAAGCCCACGGACTCCGCGGGCCTGATCCCTGGTTGATATATAAATCAAAAACTTTATTTTTATTTCATTTTGCAATTAAATAAAAAACAAAATTTTTATTTTTTTAATTAAACATTTTTTAAATATGTGTGTTTTTCGCAGTGATTAATAATAGATTCAGTGCACTGAGATTANAACATTTTTTAAATATGTGTGTTTTTCGCAGTGATTAATAATAGATTCAGTGCACTGAGATTACATACAATTTTACTACATCATAACTTCGGCTTTCAAGACCCCGATGTTAAGAGCCGCCCTAATCTCTTCACTAACTATATCATTGTGCGTAGTGAATTGTAAATTTAGAACAACATAGCAAATATATAATTTATTTCATTAAATTTATCTACTATAAATTTTTATTAACAGCATATTTTCTATAAAATATATTGGTTATGTTATGAATGATTCTATTTTTAAGAGAAACATAATTTTATGTATGTACATAAGAGATTTATTGAAAATGCACAGAAGGAACTAAAGTATTATTTAAAAAACCAGTAAATAAAAATAGATTTGTGATCAGCATTTTTATTTTACTTATAATATCCCCCAAATATATACATTATTTAGTAAAGATAAAAACTATATTAGGAATACTATATATTTTTTAACAAATGTGACACAACTGATCATCAACGACCACATATAACTCAATTAAAATGTTGAATTCGATCATCATTATAATTCGATTTGTTTTTTAAGTAATTTCTTAATTCACAAAGAATGATTCCTGGAAATGAATCGAAGTAATAGACATGTTTGTTACCTTTATATTAGCAAACCTAAAGGGTTCCTGGATTTGATCAAATTTCTTAGTTAAAGATATAATTTCATTTTCATATATTGAATTTGGTTTTTCATATATCATATAAACACTTCTAAATAGTTTTATGTTTAAATTTTTTCCATAATTTTAAAGTCAATAAAAGGTAACTATGATCAACTTTCATTAATATCTTCATTTGCCTATTTTATATGCAACATGTTCACCATCAAAATAATTCTCCATAACAAATATATTTATTTCATATATCCCTTACACCACCAGCCAAAGCACCAAATGCACCTAAGATTGAAATCAAAAATGGCAAAAATCCACCATTCTCTTACTCACTTCGTCTCTCTTATTTTTCAGTGTTAATCTTTTTTATTGTACGTTGTGATATTGTTAATTTCAGTGATTTACCTTATTGTAATTTTTTATTTTTCCCACAAGCTGAACTTTGTTAAATATATATCAGTATATAATTATTTCTGACAATTGATATAGAAAACATTGTGTTTTTTTTCCTTAATTTAAATAGGTAAATAATAAGTATTAACACATATTAAGGCAAGAAATTGTTTTTTCGAATATAGTTGAAGTAACAGCGGCAGACTTAGGTAATTGTTTCACTTACAGGAATATAGCTAACGTTATTTATTTTCCTTTCTTTTTTGTAAAATTTCGCCAATTTTATACGTAGATTTTAAATCTCAATCTAATATTGTTTGCAAGCTACGTGTAATTTATTTATTCGTTCGGTCTTCTTTCCAATCGTTAATTTCATTCAATTTACTTTTAGGATCACAATAAGGTACATTTATGGTATTGTATGTCATTTAACGCCTCATTGATTATTACTTTCCCGTAATGCTCGGAATTACAAAATGAGTGGAGAATTACATTTAAAACTCTCATTTTATATGGAATTCCTTTCGGATTGTTATGAACTAAATCAGAAAAGTTATTGTTCAACATATTCACGATGCTAAATTTTTCATTCTTATATTTCTTTTTTCTAGCAATTTCTTCACTATAGATAGTAAGTAATCAATAAATTAACACCTTACATCATTTATACATATTATTTTAGTAAATTATTATAAATAATGCCTTCGCCAGAGTTTTGTGTTCCGGGCGAATATGTTCTTCAGAGGTGTTTGGTTCGGTTCTTAGATAAGATCTTTTTTATGTATTTTTTATAAATTGGTACGATTAAGTGGTTGTATTTCCAGCTACGGTTTAAATTAATTTGGATAGTTGGAATACGTTATTCGAATGCAACGTTTGTTAATTAAAAAAACTCGTTTTCATCAGTGAGTTTACCTTCGAGATGATTATATTAATTTTTAATGCACAAATTGTCAAGACATTTTGTTAATTCATACTCTTTATTTTTAATGAATAGTTAATTTTCGATATTTACTTTGGTGTCACCAATAAAAACGCCGCCCACCTCATATCCTCTTAAACTATAGTATTTTTCGTTAAAGACATTAATACTTTCAGATGTTTCTTTACCCAGGTTAAATGTTGTCGATTATATGAGTTTCCAGATTTCTGGAAATGATTCTTCATGATAACTTTTGTCACCTTCATATCACCACCATCTTCTTTAAACAATTCCCTTCTGAAATATGTTTCTTCTGACGTTTGTAGATAATATAAATTCGTTACTTCAGCAGGTACTTAAGAAGTTATTAAGTCCTTAATTGCTTCACTCACTTACTCTACCTTTTACCTATATTTCGTAAATTAATAAACAAAAAGTAAAGCCTTTTTTTTACCAAAACTCTGCTTAATGGCTTTTTAAATAATTACGATACATTTGAATCAGTAAATGAACTATATGTGTGTATATATATATTAATATTTTGTATTTTAATTTTTTTCCATTTAGAGCGAAATTTTTTTCTATATAAATGAGCTAAAAAAAGCATTGAGAGTTTTGAGTGACAAACCCATCCTTCGACAGATTTTTTCCCATCACATTTGCAGCTGGTTAGTGAATTTCGCCTCTGGTAACGTTCCTATAATGTACCAATGTCAGTAATGGATCATCGTTAGAATCACCAGCTATTTTTAACAATTGTTCAGCATTTCTACCGCACTCCTTGAGAGCCCATTTGTCTTCGGAAAGTAAGGGCTTGAATTAAATGCCCAAAATACCATTTGTCAGCAAAATGTTGGAATAACTATGAGTCAAAACAAAGTGCACCATCTGTGTTCACTGTTAAGGATATGTATGCCATATCTAGCGAAGATTGATTTCATTCTATCAATCACTATAGCACTTTGTTGACTAGGAAGAGACATGAATTTAACAAAATAAGTGAAACTATCTACAATGACATATGGAGCCATGGACATATGGAATTAAATTTAAAACGTCACGGGCAACTTCCATCCATAGTAACTGGGAAATTTTTCGTTTTGAAGAACTATTTTGACTTTGCTTACTTTATATGTTAAGCTCGTTTAGCATGACGTGACTTATGTTTTCATATGTTATTAGCCTATCTGGACGGAGAATCATCTGCGCGGTTAATTAATTATTTGATTGATACCTGGATGACCATAGTGTAGTTAACATCTCATGCTCTAACTCATGGGGAATCAGTATGTTTTATGTCACAAAATATTACACGATTTGTTACTGACAACTCATTTCTAAAATCATAAATTAGCTTATATTCATCTGAAATGTTTCTATATTCTCGGTGTTGTACTTCTTTGATGCAATACATACATTTTCTAAACACTTGATCTTGGCTTGATTTTTCCTGTATCAATCTCAAATATTTTGTGTAAACGGCAAACTGTCTACTAACATTGCAGTTTGTCATTCTGCTTCATCATCAAAACTAGTTATGTAGTCACATCTGTAAAACGTAAAATCACGGGGCAGTAATTCTGCTGCAAACATATGTTTTCCTGTAGTATAAGCGTGTTTCAAACTAAAATGTTGTATACGCATCGTTCTTTGCAATCGTACCGAAACTTTATAAAGTGGTTTGTTCTTTAATACTAACAGTGTTGGTAAATTGACAGCTTTAAATTTAATTGTATCTCTTCCGAAACTGTACTGTTTAATATTTACACTTACCAAGCATACACTCAGCATTTCTATGTATGAATATCTTTGCTGTATTTCAGGCAAAGCCTTAGAGGCAAAAGCCGTTTAATGATCATCTTGAATTAGGGTTGTTTGAAGGCTCACTAAAGCCGCATCTATATTAGACTAAAAAAAAAAATTATAGGACTGGTGCTTTAGGGACAATGTACACGATCAAAAATTGATTGAATTAAAGTTTTTTGAATTCAATTTATTGAACCAAAAAATAACTGAATTTTGCATTTCAATGATTTGCATTTAGTTAACTTTCAAGTCTCAACATGAAAATTAATTACGCACTTTGTAATGAAACCAGTTTAAAAAAATACAAAATATAAATTTTTAGATCTAAGACTAATGGACGACAGAAAAATAATTGGTTGAATTACAACAATTTTTATTTTTCATTTTACTTTACATTTTCTTTTTAAAATTAATTCAATAATATTAAAATTATTTGCAAAGATTTTTTTATAAACTGCGGTTTTCAAATCTGAAATTTTTTTAATCGTGTCTAAAGATACTGACATGCCGTGTTATGTAAAAATGTGTCCGGCAAACACGAATTTTGTTGAATGAAAAATGCACTTATAAGGATTAAATTTAATTCCTTTCTCCATGACCCTGGCAAATACTTTCTCTTTTATCTGCCTTCTGTAACTCTTCGTAATCAGCCCAAAGATATGCATCATTGTGGAACGTNGGCAAATACTTTCTCTTTTATCTGCCTTCTGTAACTCTTCGTAATCAGCCCAAAGATATGCATCATTGTGGAACGTTTCTACATTTGGAATATCTTCAAATGTAGTATATATTATTTCACAAAATTTTTCTGGGTCACCTTTTACTCCAAATGATAGTCTTCCAGATAAATAACGTCCCCACGAATCCTGGAAGGTACATTATTCCGAACTACTCTCATTATAAGGTAACATACAAAAACCTGACATGGTATCTAGTTTACAAAAATACATATTCCCTGTTAACTTCTATGCAATTTCGTCATAAGTGAGAAATGGAAAATGAGTGCACTTAAGTGCCTTATAAAGGTTTCGAGCATCTAAACAAAAGTACCAAGTTGAAAAATTTTACTCATGTTTCTCAACCCAGCCGTAAAGCGCTAATGTGATACTGTTTACTGCTGTTTTCATATATTAGATTCGCTTTTTTAAGAAAAAAATTAATTAAATTTTGATAATAGTAATTGTAGCTTAATTTTTTATTATTATTCGGCAAATTTAAATGAATCAAAATATCTTGTAGAAACTTGCCACCTGAATAAAATAGCATTGCTACTTTTATAGCGCCATT
Source organism: Clitarchus hookeri (assembly GCA_002778355.1). NCBI lineage: Eukaryota > Metazoa > Arthropoda > Insecta > Phasmatodea > Phasmatidae > Clitarchus > Clitarchus hookeri. The sequence continues at coordinate 64,786 of NQII01008691.1, forward strand.
TCTCATATCACGAAAAGCAGTTATAGAATATCGACACTGAATTTTATATTTTCGCCAGTTCTTTGAAATATTTTCTTATGTTGGTAGTAGTGCTATATGTAAATCCATTTTCCATGTGTCACAGGTAGCAAATTTTTTCACACACAGGCTTTCTTGAGAAATAACATTTATTATACTGATACCGCCGCCACCATGTTGTATTTGAATAAAACAGATTTTAGGGATATTCAACCTAATTACATGAAATTACAATATACGTCAATAATGTGTTGTTTTTATCAGTCATTACAGACAAACTAATTACAGTTTACAAAAATGAACATTGTTCACTAAACTAAAAAAAGTTGTTTTCTTTTAGAATTTGTCACTTATTAAATGTATCGCATGCAAATATTGGCAAATTTTAAAAATATTAATAAAATACAAACATTTAAATAGTCGAACAATCTCATTTATGGAGAATATTTGGTATTGAACATATATATATATTTTTTCTTTATGTTTAAGATATTACCGCATATAAGTTGAGCTCAATAATATTATAAAAGTTACTTTGCTGAAAATGTACAATCAGATATTATCAGACGAATTTAAACAAATAATTGTATTGCACATCAGATACATGGTTAGCCACAATATTTTAAACCAAAATATAAACGTGATATTGAGTTCAGTCTATTTGAAAATTAGAATATGATTGATACTTAAATATCTTATCTCAAAGAGGTATATAATATTCTCTAAAATACATAATAAAATCACATCATTTTCATAATTCAGATCATATGGTTCTCATAATAAATCAATGTGTTATTTGTGTGGTGTTTGCATACTGTGATCATCGAGGGAGGAAATTATATAATACTAGCGAACATGCCCGACTTCGCCCGGGTACAATTGAGTAAATTGGTAAAAGACAGTTCATTTATGTGAGAACAGAATTAGAAATTTTACTATGTTCGCCTTGGTTTATAACTGTTAACGGTTACCCAAAAGCAAAGAAATAATTTTTATCCTATAGCCAATAAGTAGGGAATTATTGTTTTTGGAGTGTATTTGTGCAACTATCAAGTAGTAACACCATTTATGCTTTCCAGCGTCGATGAAGTTGTAGCTTTAGAAATAAGTGTACTTAGATACTACTCTTTGCGCTTGGCTGAGGGATCTTAATCGATCACCAAAGTTAAGTAACGTTCCCAGCGGTACACATTTAGATGTGTGACCGGTTAGGGGCATAACATCTGAGCGCTTCCGGGCNATATTCGGTCCCACTTGTTATCGATTGAAAGCAGTCGTTAAGCCATTTCACAGGACCTTGGGCGGCCTGATAAACTCTGACACCAGAGGAAAAAAATATTTTGCTCACGTTCCCAGACGTTGCAGAATTACGATTTTTTTTTCGTTATTCTACATGAACCGTACGATTTTCCGGGATAAAAAGTATCATACGTCCTATTTCAGGTCCTTAAGTACCTACATACCAAATTTCATCAAAATCCATTAAGACGTTACGGAGTTTAGTGATAACAAACATACACACACACACACAAACTTCACCATTTATAATATTAGTAGGATAGGATAGTAGGATGTTGATCCTGAGTCTGTATTTTTAAAATTAATTATTTGCAATGAAAAATCATTATTGTATGATTAAAGAGAACAAAAGATAGGCTGACGTTGCCAGTCTCAGTAAAGCGAATTTTAGTGTTAAATTTTTTGTTCGTTTCTGTTAAAATATTAAAATTTTAATGAAGATGAGCGATTCAAAAAATATGAGCCAGGACCAAAAGCTATTTACCACTTGTATTTGTTTGTAAATCATAATATCATACGCTTTTATGTACACTGATTGCGAACGGTTAACCTGTTCGNCTTGTTATCGATTGAAAGCAGTCGTTAAGCCATTTCACAGGACCTTGGGCGGCCTGATAAACTCTGACACCAGAGGAAAAAAATATTTTGCTCACGTTCCCAGACGTTGCAGAATTACGATTTTTTTTTCGTTATTCTACATGAACCGTACGATTTTCCGGGATAAAAAGTATCATACGTCCTATTTCAGGTCCTTAAGTACCTACATACCAAATTTCATCAAAATCCATTAAGACGTTACGGAGTTTAGTGATAACAAACATACACACACACACACAAACTTCACCATTTATAATATTAGTAGGATAGGATAGTAGGATGTTGATCCTGAGTCTGTATTTTTAAAATTAATTATTTGCAATGAAAAATCATTATTGTATGATTAAAGAGAACAAAAGATAGGCTGACGTTGCCAGTCTCAGTAAAGCGAATTTTAGTGTTAAATTTTTTGTTCGTTTCTGTTAAAATATTAAAATTTTAATGAAGATGAGCGATTCAAAAAATATGAGCCAGGACCAAAAGCTATTTACCACTTGTATTTGTTTGTAAATCATAATATCATACGCTTTTATGTACACTGATTGCGAACGGTTAACCTGTTCGGACCCCAGATTCATTTACAAGATTACGTGTGGGAATCATGCAATATTTAAATGTGTGCTTTACTTGTTTCAAGCCTGCCTATCGCGAGCAGTGAACAACATTCTGCGGTTCAGAGTTTCCAAAAATATAAAAATTCATAAACGAAAAAAGTAGAAAAATTAAAAGGAGGATTCTCAGAAGACGTGGCACTGATAGCTGGCTGTGTACAACACGGGCCATCATTACCCGCCATTCTCTGTGTGCTATGTCTTCGACCTTGAACACAGACAGCAAACGTGTTTAAGACAAACAAATAATATGTCAGGTAAAAATCCTTCCAGCAAATATTTTGCACTAGCACGCCGACATTTATAATATTTCATGATACTGGCTTACGATCTGTACCGGTAAAACGCGTGCCCGAAATATAAATATAATTTAAAATATAATTATGTCAGTAACACAAGACATTTCAAACAAAGCACAAAGAAAGCTTACGTAATTATTGATGCTGTGAGAAGCAAATATAATTTTCTATGGCCATTGATCTCAACTATTGAAAAAAAAACTTATGAAAATTATTACCATGGATATTTTCCTAACCTATTTACTAAATGTTACGAAACCACTTGAAAAGTGTGTGCATTTAACAAATGTCATTCCTTTATTTAAATGCCATCATGTACGGTTTGCTAGCAATTGTTTACGCGTGGTTCTAAGACATGTAATGAAGAATTGTCTTGAACCTCACTCCGTAACTACAGCTTTCGTAATCTTGTTTTAAAAACTTCTATTACACACACTGCATAAATCTGCGTGTGAATGGGGTCATTTACGCATGTTACAAGCTTTTTCCAACCATGAACTGACATATTCTTTCAGATTTTCAGGCGTTTGTAGATTCACAAAAACCACAGGTTGTAAATTGAAACTGTTTTTATTTTCTTACAAGAGTATTAAATGAGTGCACAACGGCAGAATATTTACGTTATTAAAAGTATTATGAAGCAGCTTACATGTCAATACACAAAGTTGACGTCGCTCACCTCTTCAAACCGCTACTAAATACTTTCTGGCTACGTTAGTAACATGAAGTGGATTTCATTACTATTTCTTAATTCTTCCAAGAGTTTTGGTATCTTCTGATGGCATAAAATTAGTGCACAAATGCAGAATTCCAACACCATGATTCATTTAGAATAGTTTGTTAATACTTAAATAGGTTCATAATTTCAAATAATTTTTATACAAAATTTTAACCTCTTTTTTTTTTGTATTACCTCACGAAATTAATTTGGCCTCAGTTTTTTTTCTATTTGTTTGCAGTGTATGATCCAGAGACTCATTAAGAAGGGGGCTATTTGAGTGTGTTATACTGTGCATCACGTTCAAATAACATACTACTTGTACACAGTAAGTTTTAAGGCCACATATAAATTCCAGTTATTAGTGGATAAAGTGTTTAAATACAGATTATATAAAAATAACTTCGAACATACGCCATTACAGATCTATGTTGTCAATAAAACACAGAGGGTGACATTAGTATACTGACGTTATATCTTCTGTTTTTCCCTAGGCGACTAGCTCTGCAATAGCGTAAGACAAAATAATTTTTAATTTAATCACTTACATTCAGTGCATGTTTCATCCGAAGAACATATTAAAATTTTAAAGATTTTCCTGTGTATACACTGATGATGAATTATAAACAATATCATTGGTTTTAAGAATAATCTCATTTAATGGAGTACAAAATTAAGTTCTAGCTGCCACCTTCCCCCTCTTCAAGAATCCTCCAATGTCTGCATGTAAAATAACAAAACTAACTATACAGTTGAAAAAAGTCTCTTGAGAGTGGGGTAGCTCAGCAGACCGAGGATGGAAGCAGCGAGTGGAAACGGCGCTGGGGAGTAGAGGGCGTCGAGGAGGGGCAAATGGTCACTGCCAACTCTGGCTGTCCTTATGGCGCCGCAGTTTGCCCTCGGCGGGAGTTTGTTTGACCGGCAAGGAGTGGAGAAGCCGGCTGGCCTGGCCCTTCCGCCGGTAATTGCCCACCCCAGCTCCTCATCAGCACTAACCTGGTTACTCGGGACTCAGCTTTCTTTCGGAATTTGATTGGGGCCTAGGCACAAACCCTCTCCCCGGCCGACAGGGCTGTCGAATGCAGGTTGGTCACCCGACTACGCCGTCCCAGCACAGATGTGAGCGCTCCCGCTGGCGACACTCTGCACACGCTCGTCGCTTAGGCCGGCCGTACATTGAGACGCAGTTACGTAGTTCTACGTAGCGCAGCACAATGCAAACATATCTAAGACTTATGTAGCGCAGCGTAGTTCCGGATAATGCAAATATGGAATACGTTTGAGCTAAGAGTTGCACATTAAGGCGTAGCGCACTGGCTTGAGCGTCCTACATGAAGAAAAAGAATTTGCTCAATAAATCCAATTTTTTTTGGTGACACCAAACCAATTTATTATATATACGCAATTAAATATGTTGTTGCTGAAGCTAAATTATACTGTCTTTAAAACTGAGTTGCCACAAACGTGTAAGATATGGATGGTGCAACTAAAGATATGTATGGCTCCACTGACATTAAAAACAACTATAGGTTGTCATAAACAAGTAGTGCAGGCTCAACCGCGTTTAAAACCCGGTACGTTTGGAACCGAACGATACGCCACAGTCGCTGAAGCTAATGTGAATACTCGCGCAATAAGAACGTTTTTAAGTATGCAGGATGTTTCAGTAATAGCGTGCAAAAATGAAACTTGGAATAGCGGCCTCACTGAGCTTGGGGACGAGTGGTCCGCGAAGCAAGGAAAACCAGACTGGGTGTCAAGGTCGTAGACAGGATTTTATTTCCGCGGATGTTCTGCAATGCTACCCGCAGTGTTGCTTTTTGAAAAACACAATTAGTGACCCTTGTATTTAAACATTTTGAAGGACGCATTCCAAAGGAGTAAAAATATATATTTGTTTACTTTTAAGTTTTGATTGAAAAACTATGGTATTGAATNAAGGACGCATTCCAAAGGAGTAAAAATATATATTTGTTTACTTTTAAGTTTTGATTGAAAAACTATGGTATTGAATGTGATACACTTTGTAAACGAATTAGCTCTGTCAAGTTTGAATAACTTCCCAGGAATAGCTAGTAAAAAAGTGCGCAAAATTAGTTTCTTAAACATTACATTATAATTCCCNGTTTGAATAACTTCCCAGGAATAGCTAGTAAAAAAGTGCGCAAAATTAGTTTCTTAAACATTACATTATAATTCCCGAAGAATCAAATACGTATAAGATATCACAGTACTTATAAAAATGTTAACAAATTAGTTTGTTGAACATTAAATTCTAAATGCCTAACAAACAAATTTTTTTAACCAATCACAAATATGTTTTATACTTGTGTTAACATATAAGTATCTTAGGTTTTATTATATTGGGCTTTTACTTGTATGTCATCTAAGAATTGTAATATTTCATATATATAATTAATATAATTAAAACAAGGAGAAAATATATACGTTAGTAACGCCTAATAAGAAATTGTTCTTATGCAAAATATTATTACACTGAGTGCTCAAGAATGCGGTGCGTTGTCACTTTGGGATCATTTTCTAGACTCGGTTAAACTTGGTTTGCATGAGGTGGAGGAATATCCTGGAAGTATANCATTTTCTAGACTCGGTTAAACTTGGTTTGCATGAGGTGGAGGAATATCCTGGAAGTATAATATTTTCAGGGCTTCAGAAATGTTAGAAGTAACTATGAATGAACTATAGTTATTTTTTCGTTTGTGTTTGTAAAGAGTAAACACGTCGTAATTGTTCAATTATATGGTGGAGGAACCTGATCGTTACAAGAAACTGATCACAAAATTGTGCTTTTAAATTTATTCACTGATGCTTTAGACTAATTCCTCAATTCTATACATATTCTGAAAACAGTCACCGTTCAATGTAATTTCCTTAAAATATGTTTTCATTAATAGTTTTACAACCGACTCTAGCGCAACCGTTTGATAGAAACACGTTATACTATAATACTTGATTTGAGCTTTACTTTCTAAATACTACACATAAAGCTTTGTGTGAAATTTTTTTAAGTAAGCTTAAAATCTCAGAACAACGGAATTCCATGGGAAACGATAAAACAGCCGTACTTTCGCAGTGTGACATTAACTTCAGAGTTCATCAATATCAAGGGGCCTTAATTTTCACTAGTATTTACTTATCATGAAAACATGTTTGCTTCAGTCATACAATGATTCATAAACATAATATAATATATTGTATGATCTAATCACACTTTCCTAATGTATATTTTAATAACCTGTGAATGTACAGTACACACTGCGACTTCATACCAGTGTCTCTGAAGTGGTGTCGGTGGCATTATCTTCTACTTCCAGTTGTATTTTCTTATAACAAATTCATTCAACGAAAACTAGCACTTTGGTATCCACTATACGAAAGGAAGAAACTTTCTGCTGTTCACAAGTACGATATACTACACCACAACCCAGCACGTGAACAACGGCACACACAATGAGCTGTGTCTATGCCGGTGTAGGTACAAGTTAGCCAGTCACAGGTCACTGACGCACTGCGGCGGTAAGGGCTACAGGCCAACGCTCGCGTACTCAAGGTCAACCCAGCCAGCTTACGGTAGTATTATGCACAACAAACACCCGGTCATAAGTTACTCGTAAGTGCATTTGCGACAGCTAGGTAACCCTACAGCTAACCGAATAAATTCCAGTCCTGGACCAAGCTGATATTATTATTGTTGCAACAAATTATGTAAAAATGGGGCAGCGGTGGCGCAGTGTCGAGGGCGCTCGCCTCCCACCACGGCGATCCGGGATCAATCCCCGGCGAGTTCACGCCTGGATTTTCGCATGTGGGAATCGTGCTGGACGATGCCGCTTGCTGGCGGGTTTTCTCGGGACACTTCCGTTTTCCCCACCCTTGCATTCCAGCGCCGCTCCATTCTAGGGTTTCATTTCTGTCATGCCTGTGGATGACGGTCACCTACGGATCCCCGCTGGAAAGACCGTCACTGGGTGGGTGTCGCCTTGCCCTGGGTGCACTCCCCACACGCCATTATTATTATATGTAAAAATAGATTTTCCGATAAGTCCCGCTTCAGTCTTAACAAAGATTATGGTCACAAGGTAGTTTGGCACTTCAGTCTAAACGTAACGATCTCTACTGATTCGCGATGGAGTATGGATGATTGGCATGGGTCATGTATCGTGGTTGTTGAAGGCACCGAGACAGCACAGCGATATACGTCAGTTTGGTTCTGCGGCCCCATTTTTTGCCACTTGAGCGCAGCATACCCAGAGCTATCGTGCACTAAGAGAAGGCTTGTTCCCATACAGATCGCATCGCCCAAAGGGATCTACAAGACGGGCCCGCTATTCCTTGGCCTACCAAGTCACTATATTTGAATACGTATAGCATACGATGGAGCGACCTTTTCACAGTTAACCTCCTGTCCAAGCACTGGCTGATCTACGTGTGCAGTTTCAAGAAGCATGGTGGTATGTTCCCAGGACACTACCCTCTACCTGCGTGATGGAATGCTTCGTCGCATAGCAATCTAGCGCATAGCCACGAGAGGAGGCTCCACCCCATGTTGAACGTGTATTTTACAGATGCTAAACAATGTGCCCTCTGTGCGTCCAAGTATAATTACTACCCATTTTTTAATATCATTTATCAGTCTGTGATGATTTAATGAAACTGATATAAGGAAAGAGTGTGTAGCTATTTCCGTGCAGCAATGTAGTCATAATTAAAGTTTTAAATTGCAATTTTTAATCCTGATTTTTCTTCCGATGGATATCTTCATCAAGATTACCAAACACTCTTTAGCTGATACTATACTAAAAAAAAAAAAAGCAAATGAGGTACACTAAATTTTTACTGACAATGTGACCTACTTACACGGTGTATGAACAATAAACTCTTTCGAATATACAGTATTGCATCAGCTGATGAGTTGTACCGTTGCTGTAAATACTATTTTGTTTTCTTTGAAGTGATTGTAGAATACAAAAAATGTGTTTTATACGTTAATGTGTCGTATTATATAACAATGCCCAGAAAAAAAACGGCATGGGCGTTGTGCGGGTGTCCTTAATCTAGAGACGTGACACCCCTGCGCCGCATCCAACCCAGTCGCGTCCCGCAGGGGAATAAAAGCAATGGCAGAGAAGTCAGCGGGAAGGAAGGAAGGCTCGAATGTGGCTGCGTGGCTCTTGACAGCACACATCCAATTTCTGCGATAGTCGCCGCCTGTATCGACTGTGCTCTGGCTCCGGGCTGTCCTTGATCCTTCCGCATCCTCCCTGTCGTCTCCCGCTTGCCGACCGACCTCGCCTCGTGCCACGTCGTTCCAGTCGTTAAATACTGACCACCCTTGCCTCTGTCACAGGGGCGTTACCAGTGAGTGGGTATACGGAGGAGAGGGGTTGTATTCTCCGTTTCAAATTACTTCAGTAGATTTTTTACAGTTCTCGAAGAGTAGTGCGGCCACGAGGTATCCCTCCGCTACAGTTGTTTTCTCAGTGAAGAAGACAGTGTTTGTAAACAAATGGCACATAATGAAAGTCTGACAAGGTACTATGGCTGCTATAGCTCGTTGCCGCTATAACCTGTTTTCTTTTTGTTATGACCAAGTATTAAAAAAGTTGGGGTTCTGTTAATTTTATTTTTGAGGCTTGAAAGTCTGGTTTATTGTCTTTCGTTAGACGGCATTGTTTTGCGGCTCCTCTTATAAGTAAAAATTTAAGCTGCCCATTGCTTTGATGATACAAGGGAACATTATTTCTTGTACGAAAATAACATTCAAATTACTATAACTTGAAAGTTGTAACTTCATCGAAAGATCAAAACGCGATAAATATGTCACTGTACTTACCGATGCTATAAATACTCACTAAACATTTGAGTGAAGTAAAACTCGGATATAAAAATAATTAGATGGTTTTATATAATGAACTGCACTGAGATGGGCGTTTACTTAAGCCATGTGCATTTCAATACCCCCCACAAGAAAACAACGTGATAAAAAATGTCTGTGTTGATACCAACGTGGGAAATGCCCAATGTAAAGAATTTTCAGAAAATATAACTTCACATGTAAAAATCGTTGGATTTTTAATAAAATAAACTGCGGTTTTTTTTAAAGGCAACACACATTTCAATAATTCTAAAAACTGTTTCGCAAAACATTATTTAGAAAACTCGCAAACGTACTGTTCACTCCGCAATTCCTGAACATGTAGCGAGCCTTAGACGATTACTTCACTAAAATAATTTTTGTCGGCCATAGGCACGAAATAATTTATTTGCTGACTTATTCAATTTACAAAACATTTGAGCTATTACATGAAATAAGCGAATTTACACTTCAGAACGTAAATACGTTGTCGCTCGCGCTTCATGATGGTTAAGAAAAATGGTGGATCAAAGCATACAAACAACCCATTTACGAATAACCCATGAATAATTTTTGATTTTATTTCCTATCGAGAGGGTTCTTACGGTGCCTATGCCAGTTTCCTCCCTCCCCATTCTTAGCTATAGCCTCAGCTATAGGTACACTTAGGGATGCAGTTCATGGCCCCAATTGCGGCCATGGCTGCCTTAATCCTCTCTGCCGCGATGCACGCCTCCTTTGCATAAAATTCCCTCTCCTGAAGGCGTATGGGGCATAGCCCTCAGACGCACTTGAACTCCCGTCCCTACCTCAGACGTACACTTAAAACTTAGCAATAGGGTAGGTTAGAAAAAAAATGGATCTATCTAAAACACTTCAGTCGTTCACACACAGGGCCACAGATAACACCACCTTTAGCTACTCTCTACACTACACCAAAAGTCCAATAGGTACACTGCACCGGTCACATAGGGCGCCCTGCTCAGGCTGGTTA
>NQII01008692.1:0-51146 GCA_002778355.1 Clitarchus hookeri
TGCCAACCCCTATTTAATATATGGAGGTTTGTGCTTTTTGTAATGCCGTTTTGTGTGGTCACTTGACTTGTAAACGTTTGCCTATATGCCAATTTACATTTCTCAGTCGCATGCGGTTTCCAATTTATCGCTGCATAAGACATTTACAAACAAAACGTTTCAGGGCCTCTACCAAACTCAGGAATCACTTTAGGCCCTAAGTACAAAAAAAATACAGTGTAGCTGGATACGTGTTACGTGCAGAGTAAATACTGGGGGGAGTGATCATGATAGCCGTGCAAAACCATTCTCTGTCAATACGACTGTCATGAATGACGTGGGTAGGATTTGAAGTTATAACATTGTTTTCGTGAACAAGTGCATTGAGATGCTTGTAAACTACCTATGACCACGTTTTCATGCAGTTTTATCTCGTTAAAATTGGTAAAAAAAATTTATTCATATAAAACAGTTGGTATTTTGAAAATAATGACTTAAGAAACACGTACGTCACTGTTAACCATGAGACTTCGACAGCTGCATTGACGTGGGGTAGGGCAATGTTGTGCACATGCGTAGAAGACGAAACATCGGTCCAGCTCATCTTTAGTATATGGTAATCGCAGCCTTTCCCCGCAGCTTCCACACACACTCCACCGCGGGAGGAGGACACGTGTATGTGGGTTGTGTGGGCAAACAGGAATCCCCGAGGCCGAAGACAGGCGGGCCCTCCACACCTAGAGTACACATGACAACCTCTCTTCGTAGCCGTGTCTTCTAGCCACTTCTCGTCTTCTCGCCGGCTGCCTCCNTCAGTTAACCAGGAACACCTTATATGCGTCGTGCAGTCTCAACGACAGGCCTCTAGTCCTCGTCGAGTCGCAACCATCCAGACTTCAATGCCTTAAGTCTCCCGGAAATATCCCTGGAAATATCCGCTTCTCAAGCAGCGAAGTGCGGGAGCGATAAAGGCGACACTGCCGCAAGCATTAAGTGAACCATCGCCACTACGCGCAAGGCTCTGAACTGGCGTGCAGTGTTCTCGTCGCGCTGCCTCTACCCATGGCATTTAAGGTTGTGAACTTATCATATGATTGGTTAAAGAAAAGTCTGTGGCGTGGTTTAATGCAAGGCCCTGGAGTACCATTGTATTCAACTGACTTACTAATATCGATAGGTGAAATCTCTCGGATCGGCATCTCGTAAAACAAAACTGAAAAAGTAACTGCAGGTAAGAAGTTTCCCACATATGTGTTCTGATATATATATATATACAAATTGAATATATATATATATATTCAATTAATTTTGTTGATAAGGGTTTATTTGTATGGACTAAACATAGGTTGTAAAATTTTGTAGTAAAGAAAGTAGTGTTCAAGCTAGAAAGTAACAGAAAAAACACTGTTTTTAACATCAATTTCATAATAATTAAATGCACCTTTACATTGTATTTACGGTTTGTTATGAAAATATCTGTCAAAAATTAATACAATCTGCTCTGCGTATTTTTCCTGAAAAGTATACATTGTTTTCCAGCAATAAGCAAGTCTCGTTATGTCGAAATATCTTATAGAAATATTCATGCAACAAAGAAAATTATATGAGACAGATATTACGCCTCAAGAATGTTGTGGTAAACGTCTGTGTGTATGAACCACGATCTTCATGCGTCATCTTAAAAAAAGTTCTAAACACGTAGCGTTAAATAAATTAGTTTTATTAATATAATATTTAAAAAATGGGACGAAAAAAATTAACTGCTAAAGAAAAACCTACATATTTTGTGCTAAGAAAAATTGTTGCACTACTCAACCATTTCTGTCGCGAGTTAATTTCCTAGTGTTGCAATCTTGTAAATTTTGTTGAGCACTATACTTGTGTCAAGCATGCTTCTCGTAACCAATGAACAAAGTGCTGCATGCTAGTTAATGTCAGCATTCTCCATTCACAAATGAAAGGCTTCTAGAATTACTTAAAAAAATCGTATTTCTCGCAAGGAAGATGCCCAAAACACCAGCCACTGATTCATTGTCGTGTACAGTTCCAATCATAATTATCCTTCATGTGCAACATGTCCTCTGCCATGGACATGGAGACACTTACCTAATCCCTGATACCTTTACACTGTGACTGCGTGAATTATCGACACATAACAAAAATAACACAATTCCAACTACTTAATATATTTGCACACACATGCATATATATATATGTATTTATATATATTTATGCTTTTCGCGACAAGATATTTTAATTTTGGTAACTATTATGTAAAGNATATATATATATGTATTTATATATATTTATGCTTTTCGCGACAAGATATTTTAATTTTGGTAACTATTATGTAAAGCTATAGTAGCTGACAGTCTACAATTTTTTAATTTAAAAATTGCTAACTTTTGTGAAAAATTGAGAAAATATATCATTAACCAGCAAATACACCAAACAATTTTCTTAATATAAACAAAATTTTATTATCTGCAACTGCATAATATTTAAACGTATCTTGATGTATTTTTTAAATTTTTTAACAGGATCATTTAAAAAGGTACATTTCTGTTACATTTGAATGTTTCTAATTTTTTAATTAGAAAAAAATGGCATAGATAAAANTCATTTAAAAAGGTACATTTCTGTTACATTTGAATGTTTCTAATTTTTTAATTAGAAAAAAATGGCATAGATAAAAGAAGTAAACACTTAAACTATTTTTTACATTTATAAATTCGTTGAATTCATTACGTTTTTATTAAAAAAAAGGGAAGAAAAAATTTATTCGAAAACCATACATTGTATCTACTATTGCTGAAAATGATAGAATTGTTGATTCTAATTAAAGTCAATAAAACATCGCATATACATTTATAATGCAGCTAGAATTCTGTTCTTTATTTTATATTTTGAGAGTTCACGTACTTTCCAAAGCCCCTAAATTTATTTATGACTAAAAAAATTACGAATTTTCTTGCAGTTCATTAATATTATGAACAAATATTTTACGTGTAGTAAAACACTAAAACTTGGAAAAATACATTACTTAAAAAAAACTTTTTGAAATAAAGTTTTTACAAATGGAATGCAACGTATACCTTGCAATACCAGCAGTTTCAGTTTACTCATTGAAACAATTCCTATTTTTCACGCCAGAAACTCGAGAATGACGTGTTTGGAGGCAAATGTTTCCTGCTCTTATCTGTCATTTACGCGAAGGATTACAAAAACACCGTATTTCTAGTGAAATATTTCAGTGCTTCACGAGAACCAAATTCATTATTTGTGATTAATGCCTACAATATAAGTCTGTGACTTTTATGTGGAACAACTGACCAATATTTATATGTAGGGAATGCGAAAACCTGCAAAATAAAAAGGAAAAATTTACTTTTTTTTCAGTTATATGATTGTATATAACAAAGAGACAAGTGACTGACCCAAAGCGATTTTCATGAAAGTTAAATATGTTATTGTTAACTTTTAAAAAACATCACGCAACGAGCAAAATCATTTCGGATAATGTATGCTTTAAGATCAGTAGATTGAATAACGTGTATTGAGTTCACGTGTTCAGATCATGGCTTGTAATTTTAAAGATTTCTTAAAATTGGTAGAACACGCTCTTCACATTCTGAAATTATATGTAATATATGTTATGGTTTTGTGTAGATTTAAAGAGAACTCTTCAGGAATTTAATATGGTTTATAGGCGTGTAAGTTAGTCTTGCGTATTTTAGGTACGAAATTGTTATGTCTGAAAGACTTTTCATTAATAAAATTAACTTTGGTCCAAATAAACTGCAGAAATTTCAGTTTGCATAAATTGAAACTTAAATGAAAGAATATTCAATAGCCAATTATAAACACCTTGGTTTACAAAAATAAGTAAAAACGGAGGTGAGGTGAAATGGTTGGGTTCAAAACCCATTGATATATTCTTGAAGAGGCAGTGCCGAACGTCAGGAAAAAATAGTAAACGTGGTTTTGCTTAAAATCATTTTGCCTAAAATTGTGGCAATATGAAGGTGGGGAAACACTCTTAGTCAAAAAGATTTTTAGTCAGAACAACTTTTAAGCAATATGAAGGTGGAAAAGCACTTTAGAAAAAACTACGCACTTGGAAAAATTATAATAAGATACACAACAATATAAAACATTTCAAATTCTTCAGAATGTCACCACTAGAAGTAATCAAAATAGTTACAAAAAAAAAAAGACATAAATGTACTTTAAATTTGGATTGTTTCATAAGCGTAACACCATAAATAAAAATAAAATTGTATACACATGACTCTTGTAAACACAAAACTACTTAAAAAGTCACTTCTTACTCTAAAAGTCGTCCACTTAATAAGTTACTTACAAATATACAAGAAGTACGTTTTTCTAGTAATAAAGATTTTTGTAAACAACTAACATAATTTTTTTAATGCAGTAATTTTTATTTACGTGAGTAATATTTATTTCCTCTACTCTGAGTACACAAATACCGAAGCAAGGTAAGACAACTGTATGTCGGTGTGTACCGCCTTATTTTCATTTTCTTGCGCGTGATTTTCGTTGACAAGGGAGTATTTATGTAGAAGAAACAAAGAAAAAAGAATACAACATTCCGGATTTCTCGTACTGTATCGCGTGTGACTTGACAAGTTCGATATATTTGAACACAAGTTCAATGTTAAAAGTTCTTATATAGAATCAATAAACCGAACATGGACGGGTGACTCAAGCTTGTCGTGTGTAACGACCGGGAAAGCGAAAGCTAACGAGGAGGAGAATCATGCTTCAGGTTGTGTACTCCGTGAGTACAATGACGTAGAGAATATACACCGACCCTATGCTACAAACACTGCTCTTCCTCGAACCCCGTGTTAGTGTACCAACATGGCGGATCTTGCAGGTGGAGTCCTGCGTGGCTCACTTGCCCGCCCAACACGACGAACTGACAGACCAGAAAGTTGTAACGGCAAGTAAGAACTCGTCTTCGCGCATCCTTGTTTTCCGAACTAATCATACAGAACAGCTGAACTAACTCTGTAATTAGAGCTCACTAAAACAATAGGCTTTGCAGAGGTCCACCGCTTCACGTGTTATATGCCAACAATTCCATCAATTATTGACGTTTTCCGATGTTACAGTCCACCAAGTTGCGATGTATGCATTTATAATGAAGTACATGAATATTAAAGTTAATTTTAATAAACGCATTTATCGAATACATGTAATTTAAAAATGATCAGCTAGGTAGAACTAAATTAAAAAATTATATTCTTTTGGAAGTATAAACCAAAATAGGCTGTTTTAAATAATTATATAGAAATTCATGCCACAACGATATTTCTGAATTCGGGTTAAAACATTGCCAGCATTAAATTTGTTGTTCACCATTTATTTCAGTTGTAAAAATAACGAATGATCCAGCAAGGTCGTAAACGGAATTTCAACCAAAAAACAAAACCGTGATGTAGAAAATCTGCCTACATGTGAACAACCATAGGCTGTGTTAATATATATTACACTCAGGTTAAAAAGCCCAATGTTAATAGTTGGGAAAACAGACATTTTTGCGATGAGGTAGCACTTGTATCGCATTTTAAAAGTTGTGTATTTGAACAAACGGAATGACTGCAATTTACTTATAAAAATATAATTTTGTACAAATCTTCTTATTAATGTTGTGTTAGAACCTACGCAACGGAAAACTCCGTCCTTGCCACTGAAGTGAAGGTTTTAACAACAGACATATTGTATAATAATATTTTGTTAAATTCGATCTGGCAATATTATATATTACACAGTTAATTTATTTAGGTGCGGCAACATAATAGAAAATTCATTTTTATGGCATCCACTTTATATAGACCTTAAATTCCTTTCACTTTTTTTTTTAAAATTAGAGTTTTTCCGAAATTTCCATGTCATACATAGTGATATATACTGCTTACATTTGGAAACGCCTTTAGTTGGCGTGCACAATATTTTATAAATAAATGTAATACCTAATATTTTGATTGACTGGTCTCTCACGTTTGAGGTTCCCTGTTCGCTCCCAAGCTCTTGTGCACGGAGAGTAATTCTCATGTGGGCACTGTGGTGGACATTGGCGTGGTGTGGTGGTTTCCTCGGGGCCATCACATTTCCTACCCCGTCTTCATTCCGCTGCGTCTCCACTCCCATGTTGTCTCACGCTGGCCGGAGCGACATGTGTGTCCCTTGTGTAGGACAGCCGGAGTCGCTTAGCAACAGTCTCCTTCCTCCTTTCCTCAGGCGGAAACCACATGTGGATTATCATTATCACCCACGTAATATTTTGGTGCGGGAAAGTATATGTCAGAATTCAAAAGAAACAAAATCTTTTACACGCAAATAAACGGAAATACTCAGTTTACCGTTAGTTTAAAAGTGACGTATTTGGGACACCAACGAACATAGTGGCAACATTCTCCCTTATGCTGAACTCTCTCTTAAGCCTCGGCTTCGGCTCTTGTGAAGAGAATCTTCATTTTGTGTCATAATTTAACTACCAGAGAAATTCTTGAAAATTGGCGAATATATAAAATGTACACTTCACAAGGTGTTTAATCTTTTCTGTAGGTAATTTTGCTACGTGTTATTTGGTAGTCGCAAAAAGACAGGAGTCCATTGGTATTTCAAACTTATGTCTTAAAAATTTAGGTTGGAACCACAGGTTGCATGCCTGTTCTGCAGAATATGACAAATACGAACAACTAAACTTATTTTGTAGCATTTATAAAATATTTTCTTCACAAAAATCAAAATTAACAGAAAGTAAACGAAACCGGTAGAGTGGATGACGCAGAGCTTTAAGAAATATCGTTTTCCTCCCCACAAAGTAAACAATTATTTCGAAAATAATTGTCAAAGATTTCTTGCAACTATACAGCTAAAATACAATATATGTTTAAAACACATTGTTTTTATTTACAACACATTGTTTTACTTTACAACACTTGCTTGTTAAAATTCAATATTAGTTTGACATATTCCACACCAAGGTTTGTGAAATATTCTGTAATTAACTTGCTGTGTTCATAAAATATCTCCTTCACATAGTTTCCAAATTATCCCTTGAACGAAAACAAGAAGTTACTGAGAACTAATGATCCTACTTTCCTCTACACGAGAGAAAATAAATTTTATTGAAGTTCTTGAACGTTTAGATGGTNCTGAGAACTAATGATCCTACTTTCCTCTACACGAGAGAAAATAAATTTTATTGAAGTTCTTGAACGTTTAGATGGTAGGTAGGCATTGACGTCTAATTGACAGTAATATCATTAAAGATGAAACCAGAAACATGTGAAACCGCAACAAAACCATTAAAATAAGCTAGTGACTTACCAGGGATTCAAATTCAGAAAAACTCGCAAAATTACGCCAGCGTGCAATCAATTGCATCACGGAGGTAGGATTCGGAGCATCAAATTCGGATGTTATCAGTCTAATGTTTTGAATGATAGGCTTCACTAACCTGAAATATTTACACTGCTATCATTTTTGAAATAAGTGTCTGAGCCTATAAACGCACATACGTTTACATTACCTACTATAACGCCACTTGTGTGGACATTTGGTGGAAATAGTTTTAATGGTCTCCGGGATATGGCATAAAACCTCCATTGTTCATGTGGCGATCTTCATAAATGGCGAACAAAACGTTTATGTACCATTTCATTCGAGGATTGTCATAGATACAATAAACAAAGTTAAATATAAATAGGTTACATAGTTTCGTAGATATAACACAGTTAGCTAAAATATTTTCATAGGCGCCATTCGCAAAATACGAGACTTACATACTCAAAAAACAGAAATTAATATGACCTACCACAGCACAACTTCTTCGGAAAATTTGAAAGAAATCGGTTTATTGTTTCCCGAGATACGTCATAATAATTGTATTATTTTATGCGGGGATGACTCACAAAATGGCGGACAAAAGTTTTTATTAGCTTATATAATATTAAAATATATACTCTCAGCGTAGAAAATTTGATTGAAATTGTTCAGATAGTATGGTAGTTATACCAAACAAACCTAAAATATTTGTATGTTCGCAATTTTGAAAACNGATTGAAATTGTTCAGATAGTATGGTAGTTATACCAAACAAACCTAAAATATTTGTATGTTCGCAATTTTGAAAATAAATGCCTAATATAGTTTAATTACTTATGTTTTCCTGACCTATCACAGTATTACATATATACAAAGTTTGGCGAAAATTGATTTAGAATTTTTTCAAGATATAATGTAAAACCTTTATCTTTCATATAGCGCTATTTTCCAAAAAGGCTTACNGATTGAAATTGTTCAGATAGTATGGTAGTTATACCAAACAAACCTAAAATATTTGTATGTTCGCAATTTTGAAAACAAATGCCTAATATAGTTTAATTACTTACGTTTTCCTGACCTATCACAGTATTACATATATACAAAATTTGGCGAATATTGATTTAGAATTTTTTCAAGATATAATGTAAAACCTTTATCTTTCATATAGCGCTATTTTCCAAAAAGGCTTACCAACTCAATATTCATCTCTGAATTCAATCCTTACCATTTACGCTGCCAGCATACAAAATAAGGTTTAAATCGGTTAAATAATTTCCGAGATATGACAAAAAAAAATTTTATGGCCACAATTTTGAAAGTAGGTGAGAGTAATGGTTGGAAACTATAAAGGTCAGGTGTCCATACATATCAATATGAGCGTACCGAGTTTGGTGAAATTCGGTTCACAGGTTCAAAAATTGGAAAAGGGGGACACACACACACTCACAGACATACACACACATAAACACACACCTACACACACAGTCGCAGATGGGAAAGATATCTCATAAGCCTTGAAAGAAGACTGGAAAATGACAGTGAACCTGAGTATAACAAAGCTTGGTGGGTCGGTGGTGCTAGTTCGGCGTTGGACGGTGCACAACCGTCTCCGGACGTCGCTGTGGGCGCGGAGTGGGGAGGGAGGCTTCAGTGTTGGCTTTGGTAGGAAGGCGACATGTTTATCAACACACTATGTACCTGCCGGGCAGTGCGCGCTCGTTTAGCCTGACAGACAGCTGTTTACAAACCGCCCCGTCAGACTCGGTCCAGCAAGCCAGTTCACAGAGGAACACGCATGCACGACAAGCCCGTGGGCAGGCCAGAGTAGCGATGTACGAGTCACGTTGGAGGCCGCCTACAACTCACACATTACCAACACATTTTAACTTCGTAATTATGTGGACTTCAGGTACCCGAGCGGTAAAGGTTTTTCATGATGATGTCAGAATTGCTCTTGTTGTCCTTCTGACATGATAACCAAGAAGCACGCGTTGTTAAAAGCACCTGGGCTTAGACAGTTACCTGAGAGCTGGATGTATCAATGAAACGAAAGAACTCAAATCACCTTACTTATATACAGTGCTACAGAAACACGCAATAAAGCTATTTCATCCACAACGTACTGTAATTCACTAAATTACAATCCTCTGTGAAACAAAACGAACACTACTCAATGCCTATTAAAAACAATACATATAGTAAGTATTTAGTCAGGCTGAAATCAATGCAGTCTGGTACTGGAAACCAGTCCACCTGTGGCAATGTGTCAGTCTCTGGTGATGTTCCACTTTCACCACGACGCCCTGGTCAACCACAAACACCGCCACAGTCATCTGTGAGAACGCTGATGCCTCCACGCAGTCGCCGTGACTGCCAGGTGACCACCGCAGATCGCAGGAACACTTACCACGCACAGCCGTGCACCAGAAATGTCATCGGGTAGATATGGTCAGTGTCACAGTCTGGGACAGGGAGTGGGTGGTCACCCACTCTCCTCTGCTGAAGCACAGCATTCAGAACTATCGCCACTCACATACACGCGTGAGCTGCCATAGGCGGGGAGAGCGCTGTGTTTATACCGGCGCTGATATTTGCGACGGAGTGTCCTCGTCATTTTTGTTTACTTTGTTCCTGCCTCCAATACTTCAGTTTTCCCTATTCTTGGAGTAATATTATTCTGTAACGTAGTAGTGCTGTAGGTTAGTTTCTCACGTGCACAGCCTGCGACTGGGCGAACAAGGAGCTGAAGTAATGCCTTGGTCCCGCGAGGCTTGGTGCTCCGCCTGCTTATGCTTCCACTTGAGAAACGTAGTCGCTGTGCAGGTTGCAGCTTGAAGAAGTTTAGGCGTTTTGTTTTGTTACATGCACATATTATTGTTATCGGCGGTTCCTTACGTCATTTCTGTACTTGATTGTGATTCACGAGAGATGACGTAATGAGATGTCATGTATGTAGAGTGTTCTAGAGACTTCCTGACCGGGTTGAGCGTAGATAGAAACGGGTGCCGCGGGGAGGGAGTGCCGAATAGTATTTCGGGTTCGCGAGCGCCTGGAGACACAAGTCGCTGGAGATAGACAGCGACGGACACACAGCGCCTGAGACACGTCGATGGGACACCGCGCCGAGATATGGTCTTGAGGAGAGAGGCCTTGACGAGCAGAGGAGGGGCTATGCTTCACAGCAGAGGTGATGCCATTCGTGAGGTTCCATAATTTAAAGTAGGGGTCGGGACTATATTTCTTGTGGGAGATATTTTGAGACTTAGTTAATATCTCACCGAGAAGTTGAGGGCATACTTCAAGTTTTCCCGCATTTGAGGCAGCCGTCTTTATGGGGAAGTCTCCTTCAGGGAACTCAGGTTAATGTGATATTTTNTTCCCGCATTTGAGGCAGCCGTCTTTATGGGGAAGTCTCCTTCAGGGAACTCAGGTTAATGTGAAGAGATAATCACATACTTCTGTAAAAGGAAGGAACATAGTTGAGAGATGTGTAGGGGAAAGTAGTAGAGAAATGGTGATTCGGAAATCTGAAAGAGTAGTCTATGTTTGAAATGTGTTGAGTACTGAGAGAGCGAGTGAGATCAGGTGCGCACTGCCGGCATCGCAAGGTGTGGTGGGAGAATATCCTCGGCCCTACCCTGGTTAAAAGTGGTACTGTGGAGAAGTCTACCTACTCCCAGGGGAGTAAAGTGAGGGAATATACTCGGCTTCTGGTCTGTGGAGTGATGGATTGGAGCAAACATCTTTTGAGCACTTCCACCAACACTTTAGGGTGTTCGTTGTTCGGTGGGCGGAGTACCGTCGGCTCCAGGATTGATGAGGACGGAGGCTGCGTGTGAGTTTGTGAGCATGAGGAGGACACTAACAGGGAAGGAAAATAATATTTTATGTCAATCGCCTCTTGGGGAGGCACTCGGTTAGATAATAATTAATCTTGTTACACCAATCGTTGATAAGTTTTGTATCCTTTTATGACGATATTTAAGGAGTTAAAATTAAATGTTGTAAAACAAATTTATGTTGTGCTTTGTACTTTTTCATCGTGATTTTAAAAGGTCAATGTTATAGTTTGTGAAACCGCTGTGCGATGAGTTTTTGACCCTTATATGGTGATTATATGTATTCATTATTTTATATAAAATGGTAAAATAATTTATGATGGCAGTTAATGATCAGTATTTTTTTAAGCCACAATTATATTTGAAACCTTAAATGATTTTGTTAATTTTTTTAGTAACTATCTACCTACCTTGGAAGCAAAACCATAGTCAAAATTCCTTTTTTCCGGTGGTCTTTTAAATGTGTAGGAATATGAGCTCCTCGTCCCTTCTTCATCGTTTTTCTCTTAGGATAGGAGTAACGGAGGTTGAGATGGGCAGTTGGGGTGGTTGGGATTGGAGCTGAAACGCCACTACATCTTTCTGGTTAATTTCGGCAACACATGTCCCACTTCAATGTGCAGAGGTTTCTTGTCTGGAGGAGGCAATCCCTGAAAATGTGGAAGATGCTGGTTGCCACCATGTGAGAGATGTCAATCGCAGGCATATCTCCCCCTCCCCCCAATCACTTCCCAATGCACTACGTCATCCCAGGATGAAGTTGTGGACACACGAGTCACGCAGGCCGCCATCTGTGACATGAGGACAGGTGAGCGTGTTGGAGTCACTCTACCAAACATTTGACTCCGGCTTGTCGGTTTTCCCACTATCCGACCCCAAACCCACAAATTACGGAAGAAGAATTATTGAGTATGGAAATATAACATCATTACTTGAATAAAGAAAATAATTACATTTTACAGAATAATATATATCTGAAGTTTATATTGCATGTTACTGAACCGAGTATAGTAATTCTAAATTAAATGGACAATTATCTCAGTGTAAGATCATCTTCGAGCTTCAACGGATTGTCGGGGTCCACAGTGGTGAAGTGGCCAGACTCTTCGCCTCACACCTTGGGGAACCAGGATCAATTCCTGGCGGGGCCACTCCTGGATTTTCGAACTTGGGAATCATGACGGATGATGCTGCTGGTCGGAGAAATTCCTCGGAGATATCCCGTTTCCCCGGCCCTTGCATTTCGACGCTGCTCCATACTCAGCTCACTGTACCATCATCGGCTCTCAAGAATACCCCGATGTTAACAGCCAACCATATCTCTTCACTACAAAGATTGTCAGCAAAGGGAAAGTTGGATACGATATGTTTCAGCTGACTCCAGTTCCACTGTCTTGGGGAAGACGGTCGAGATATAACAATATAGTGCAATGTTTGGAACTTTTTCTTGGTACTCCTTTCTCTAGAAAACCTAGCCACTACTTAAAAATTCCACATTCACTTTAGATGAGAAACGTTTATAGTGTCTAGGAAAGTTTATACATTTTTATTTTCTCAAATCATAAGACTATTCCTTATTACCTACCTTAAAACTCGCCATTGTTTTTAGAAAATGGCAAACAGTGAAACGATCGTTTAGCTACCACATGTGGGGATAACTTCCAATTTTTGTTTTGTTCAGTTAAGTTTCCCCTTACCATCCGCTTTTCATGAGTTATGATGAATGCCCTGGTACAGGTCATGTTTGGAAATTAACTGGTCATTACCTTAGTTCAGAAAATATTCCCAATAATTAAAGTGAACTTTAGATATTTCAAACTAAGTTTTATTTGTTATAACGAATGGAATGTAATTTGGCTATTGAAGTTTATTTTGTGCAGCTTTAGATAACAGAAAAGCAAGAAAACATATGGTTGTAAATACATAATACCGAATACTAAATTATAAATTTTCAGTTTCATTATAAATAATTATTAATAATTTTACTACAAGTTGTGCAAATATATTACATCAAGACAAAGCATTTGTTTTGGAAATTCATTGAACCCTTTAATTTTGCGTGTAAAACAAAATGTAGTTTCAAACATAATAATTTTCTTAAAGAAATTATAATTGTTTTTGCTATTTCATTTTGCAATATATTACTAACCAATTCTTTTTGATTAACTGATGAAATTCATAGGAATGGTTCTGTAACAAAACGACAACTTCGTGAAATAACGTCCGTGAAAGCATGTGTTTACCTTCACTGTGCATCGGAATTGTTGTGCACAACGCCTGCAAACAGACAACCACTTGCAAGTGAGGCATGTTGGTTGCGGCTCCTTCAGGCGTTATAGAAAGATGGTGATCCTAGACACTGGGAACCGCGATCACTGCTCCACTCTGCTGCGCTTCAATTATTTGTTGCAATCCTGTACGGAGAAAATTCGTTCCAAGTTGTACTGCAGCGCCACACATGTAAAACCAGGCATGCGAGTAGTGCATGGTTCCTGCTACAAATATATCAGAGATGCACTGAAATGTATCACAGAGATCGCGTGACTGAGTTGAGTTGAGAGATATGGGCGGCTCTTCAAAACGAGGTATAGAGAGCTGAAGATGGTGAAATGAGTTGAGAATGGAGCAGCGCCGGAATACAAGCTCAGGGGAAATGGGAAATCCCCGAGAAAGACAGCCGACCAGCGGCATCATCCGGTAAGATTCCCTCTTATGTCAATCCGTTAGTGACCCGGCAGGGGATTTACCCCAGTTCGCCTTGATAGGAGGCGCGCAGATGATGGCGTGGTGGTTTTTTTTATCTGGGCGTACCCATTCACTAGTTGGCTGCACGAGGTTCTCGGCACAGGTTTTGATTCTCATTGGCTGCTGCGTGGATGGAAAGGTTCCCTGTTGGGTGGGGTTGATTGGCTAACGACTCTCTGGCATGTTGCTGGCCATTACCGCAAATTGTGTAGCATATGAGGCCGGAGTTGTCAGTGTAGGTGCAAGTAGACATTAGTACTGTGACGTTGTGACATCTGGCCACGCGCGCGTGGTGTTCTGTTCGGCCCGTCATAGGGTTGTACCTCCCGTACTCCCCTCCTGCGGTGGCAGGCACCGGTAACAGAGTGCGTGTTGTGATAACCAAATAAGTTCTGTGTCAGATGCAGGAGGACGGCTTTTAGGTCTGTGAAAAAACTATGAAATACATTGGTGTTTGTAGGAATTTGTTTGATATTTCGTTGATGATAATGGAGTGAGAGTATTTGATATATATATATATATATATATATATATATATATATATCCTGTTTATTAATAAACATGTATATTTAAGTGATTGTGTTTACTATGTCCAAATTTGTGACATTCCTGGTATATAAGTTACCCTGAATATTTCTGGAATAAATTTAGCAATAATCATACAAAAGTAAATATTTTTACAAGTTTTCCATCTTTATTACATTTATGTGTATGACTCCCATATTTTTATATCTCAAAATTAACTCATAAAAATGTTAAAATAAACACCAAATAATAGCAACGGGTTGTTTCCTATGAGATTCAAATACATTTTTACCGATGGCACGTATTACTTAATAATACGGAGGTGAAATAGACGCTTATTCCACTAACTCCAGCCGCACACGCCAGCAAAATGGCGTCATTGGCCAGAAAATGGTTGGAACGCTATTCGCCAATCAGCGCGTGGTAACCTGATTACCCTCCGGTAGCACATACAATGGGGAACCTTTCCTAATACTTGTTAGCCAATAAGACACAAGGCCCCATTCCGAGAGCTTCGCACAGACACATCACACGATCCTCCATACCATTTTGTCTCTGTTTATTTATCTGCTCTGTGACGGTGGGTAACTCGATGAGAAGAAAATAAACTTGCCGGGTTACGGAGTCCTGTTATTTTGCAACGACAAACAAGACAGTAACACATAGTTGTTCGGAGTCATAGCGAATTTTATTGCAACTAACTCCAACAAATTCTGCATCATAGATTCTCTTAACATGACTCTCAGTTCGTCACGTTCACCATTTTTCTTGACGGTCTTTCGATTCGCTGATATACTGACTACTCTTCCCCCTCCCCCCGATGACCGCTACACGGTCATAAACAAAAATTATTTCACATTTTCGAAAAACAGATTAGGGGTTTTACAAGACGACTTCTCGTATGTGTAGCAAGAATGTTTAACTTCACATGGAGTCACAAATTCCTTCTGGGCCGGACCGTAGCACTGCCACTCGAAGGTTAAGACGATGGTCATGCCAATATATATGATAAGCCCTCATGATTAAGAAAGTGATTTGTTTAAACAGTACATATGCCCATCTGCAGAAAAACAATTCTGCATCGAAAAGCTTAAGCCAGTGGCTGGTNAAGTGATTTGTTTAAACAGTACATATGCCCATCTGCAGAAAAACAATTCTGCATCGAAAAGCTTAAGCCAGTGGCTACTTTTTTTATTTTTATGTTGAACTTGCAGTTGCCTTGCAGCGACAACAACGTTAGAAATATTTGCAGTTAGTCATCGGCTGCCATGACCACGTGGAGTGGGTCGCTGCCCTAGGGTGAGAGGAATTGGACGTGTAACAAGTCGCTTGTAGCGACAACTCGACCAGGGCCACCCAAACACTATCGATCTGCCAGGGAAAGTCCTTTGTGCACTGCTCATTTGCCCGAACCTCGCCTGTCTCTCGCATGGCGTTACATGGACAGGCAACTCTCGCTCGTTCACTTTACAAAAATCAAAGCCCCGCTGACAGTGACGTACCGGACAAGCAGCGCAGTGTCGCTTGGACTTCGCACTCGAGTGGCTACAGTCTCGTCAAGGAAAAAAAGCATACACTCGTCTACAAAAGGTTTTGTTCTTCCGTGGCGTATTATCCTCGCCAAATGGGCGAGTTCACTTTTCTGAACGTTTGAGAGCACTCGGTGTCAGGAAGTGACAGTGGCAGCCATATTGTCACTCGTACATTTTACTAGGATTAACAGTTGGCTCTGTTGGTTTGTTCTGTGTGTGGGAAATTTTCGGGTCGATGGTTCTCACGTGTGGGTTGTGGTGGCCCCCGGTGTTGTGCTTCTCTCTGGGTGCTTCCGTTTTCTCCTGCGTCACCACTCCCATCTCGTCTTACCTCGTCCATTATTTGGCTGTCCTTCGGTAGGATCGCCGGCCCAGCTTAGCAACACTCTTACTGACCTTGTCTCAGGCAAGATCCACGTGTGAGTTTTCTTTTCGTAATAAATTTTACTGAATGTAATATTTCTTTACTTCCTTATATATTAAAAAAATACACATATAAACTTTTATTGCGTGAGCAGCCACACGCAGAGTATGACAAAATTGACAGAAATGACATTTTTCGCAATTACGATGTTCTTTTTAAATAATCGTAAGATTCAGGAAATTATAATAAATATTTATGTAAGATGTTCAACAGTGACGAAAAACGGAACTGATGCGCATCTACGGGTCTTCTGTAATTTTGAGCATCGAATCTACACGAAGCGTTTTTCGGCGCTGTAGACCGAAAATTATCATCCTTGTTGCAGATACAGTGATCACAGCATTCGCAGTGATATTCCTAAAACAAAACGCGCAATTTACGTGTGAAAGACATTTACATTTTACACATATCAGTAACACGTATAAGTAAATATAGTCATGCTTAAATAGATTGCAAATATTACATTTCATTACAGTTCGGAATGTGAACGTAACAGTGCTGAAATCCCGCTCAGTAATAAAATAATTTAATCTTTATTTTATTTACTAAAGCATGTAACCCAAAATAATATTTTTACAACTTAATAATGGTGCCCTATCGTTCCGACATTAATTAATGGGATCTAGTGTTGCAGATAATACATTTTTTGCTACAACCTGTAGGTAAACTTGCAAATAACTTGTTTCTTTACCCCAACCAATAAGCTGTAGGCTTTGTGTTAGTTATTCAGTGATATGAACCAATCATAACGCGGAGCAGTAACATGACTTACGAATCAGTTATCCACAGGGAAGATCATTGGACGCTGAGTCTCGCAGAGTACAGCACTGGCCAAATATAACAATCCTGTGCAACATGTAGACAGTCGTTTACAAGGGGCACGAATGCAATATTAACATATTAAGCAAATATTCTACAGCACTGCATCTTCAAATATACGAATCAGATAAATACAAAAATATTCGAGGGCCCTGTAATGACTCTTTCTACAGACTTTACACCAATAAAATGTCACGCTGACAGCCTAGATTGCCATAAGTAGGCGCAGCACGAGACGAGAACACTGCGCGCCAGTTCAGAGACTCGCGAGTAGCGGCGATGGGGCACTTGATGCGCGTAGCACTGTAGCCCTTACGACTCCACGCGGCTTAGCTCCTGAAACTAAACATTGTTCCAGGCAGGCGGGAGCCTTAAGGCAAAACGCCGTAAACCCGGAAAACAATTACTTGAGGAACTCTTCCTGATATGTCTCAAATATTTTCATATCACATGCGGCTGGGAGTTCACTGCATGTACATGAAACGCATTTTGATATTCACGAAGTTTCAGTTGTACGTATAACCCACGAGGATATAGAAAGTCAAAGTTTGAATTGCACATTCATAATTTAAAATTTTCTTTGGTTGAAAAAAATATATAAAGTAGAATTATGGTGCCATATATGTTTATTTATCTGTTAAAATGCGAATTAATATTTTTTTTTAACTGCAATGTAAACATTTACTTATAAACTTATTTAAATCTTTTGGTTATATTAACTATTAAGCTACTTTTAAATAATTTAATTTTTTTTATTTTCAGCATGTTGGTCACACATGAATATGATACATGTTCCAAAGTGGACTCTTCAGTAGTTCTTAACTCTTTGTTTGTTTACATTGGAGTGTTTGTTTTTGATTAGCAGGAGACACGCGGTGGCCTAGTTGAGTCTATTTTTATTTTAATATATATAGTTATATTTTCTTATTTTTAAAATTAATTTTAGTATTTTCTACTATATTTCAGGTATTATAAGTGTAGTATTTACTTGTAATTAAATAATATAATTTTGTATTATTTTAGCCGTACACAGTTAAGTTTAAGAGACGGCGAAACCTTTCACTTTGATAGAAACAAAGCCAGAAAATAAATAAATTAATTAATACAATTTTAGCGAAACCAGATATACTTACGTTTTATAAATATTAAAACACACATGGAAAGATTCTTCAATTTTTTGAGCACAATAATGAAAGCAAATCGTGCAGCTATTGTCAGTATTAAATACAATGTACAAATGTGATTTTTTATTTATTTACGGACACGACCAGTCATGTGAATTTATAAACACGTCTAATGGCGCACTCGGTTTTAATGATTCCGGTCCCATTGCAATATGTCGTACGAGACCCTAGACTAATTAAAATTGTTTTAATTTAAATTGGCTTTGTAAATTTGAATTGAAATTGTGTTTTAGAAAAAATGGCGTCCCCCGCGTAAATTTTTTGAGTAAGAGTTTTTCTTGTGCTAGCTTTGGTTTGCGGTGTGGAAGCATTGACAATAATTATATGTGTGCTCAGGGACTTCGATGAACACAATTGGGCCGAGATACCATTCTAGGTACGACGTCGAACAGAAGAACTACGTATAGAAGTGCTCCGGGCTACCTGGATGCGTAAATCTACGGGGATTTGGTCCCAAATTCAACAATTCCCAAAACAGGACAACACAAGTGAAGACAAATACTTTTGTGGAGAAGAGAACGTTTCAAAGGCTATCAATTTTTTTTTCTTCCGTACATTCGGCGACTTTATGTGCAAATTTAAATTTTATTTGACGATTCAAGCTACCGGTTTACCCACAGAAAAACTTGAAAACCATTTTTAATAATTTTTGAGTCTCCATATCTTCCGACTGATTTAACTTAATGCTACGAGGAGACCTTATTAGTCTTCTTCTATTGCAATTAGAGAAACATANATATCTTCCGACTGATTTAACTTAATGCTACGAGGAGACCTTATTAGTCTTCTTCTATTGCAATTAGAGAAACATATTTTAATTTCGCCAGTGGCTACCGTGAAATGCCAATCTTTCGGAGTGGCAATATATACCAAACAAACCGAGAATAATATTTTTTTAACTAGGGTATCTATAAAAAAATTTGAAGTTTATTTTTGTCGGTAAGAATGGTAAAATTTTACTTATTAGTTGAGCCCAAGCTACACTTCAAAGACATATACATTTCTGCATAATTCGAGTTAAAGTAAATTTCTATGTTTTTTTCTCTGCTGGAGTTTTTGGTCAATATGGCCAATATTTCTTAATAATTGACAGGACAGTGTTGTTGTATGTGCAGTAAAAAACTGCTCTTCACTGTGAAGTATTTTGTGATATGTCACTACCATACAAAAAAACCGACCCCCCCCCCACACGGTCACATCACACTACCTACTCTGTAAAACTATAGAGCATATTTAAACATATATTGCGCATTAGTTATTATCATCGCCCACATAAGTTTTAACACTTCTCGTATAAAGCTGGTGCAGGTCTTCAATACTTCTGATTATAAAATTATTTTCGCCGGAGAAAAATAAATGGATCCCAGGTTTACTAATCTGGCAGTGGGCCTGCACCATCGGGCTTTTCCAGTTCCCAATATTCCGCAATGTCACTGATAGATTCAGGCCCTCCAATTTAACGTGTAGTGTAAAATCAATATCAAGCGACGTGAAAAAATACCGAAGTCTGTTTATTTCTACGGCTGTCGCTAGCCTCTGACTCTCGCCGGAGCTGGAAGAAGTGAACTGAACTTTGCAACACGACAATTAACAGGGGTTTAATTGAAAGTGGGGAGGGGGAAGGAGGATGGTTGGGGGAGAGGCGACAAGGATGTTGATTGGGTAGAAACGTGATGCCAGTGCCGTTCCAGGTCAGCGCGCTCAAAGCGTTTCCAACCCCCTCCCCGCTCACCAGACGGTCCCTCCCCCTCGTGTTCCAGCTGAATGCCGAGGACGACATTTCAACTCCCTTTTGTGCGGATTGACTAGCGGACCGGGTAATATAGTTTGTAATATTCCCGCGTGGAGCAGCGCAGCGGCCTCACCTCCTGCCCAATGTGACGTTCTCGTGTACTGTCGTCTGGCTGTACCCCTCGCAGCCAACTGCAGCACTGTCCCGTGGCTGTATTCCTTTCACGGTTACTTACAACTGTTCTGAAGTCCTGGTAAAGTCCTGCTTTCAGGATACTTCTCCACTTCATGCGAACGAGGCTTAACTAAATATTAAACATTTCACCAAAGGGACAACGCACCGCATTCGTGCGCGCTCAGTTCAAATTGTATTTATTAGTAGATCCTTGACAAATTCGTAAATGTATTTTACGACAAGCTAGACTTCAAACACACGTACATTTCCGTTATGTTTGCAATTGGCTCACAGTTTATTAGACACTCCCAGGTGAACTCTGGGCCAATAAAATACCTGTAAGCAGACAAGCACCGAATCCCTGGTCTAAGGTACAGCTGGCTACACATAGGGACAGCAACCAATGAAATTAAAGCTGAGTATTTAAAATGCATAGAACATTGGAGTCTAGCATACTGGTAGTTCAAAACGCGCAATTTTCCTGTCCTAAGTTGTTGGCCTTTTATATGGGCACCTTTTTGTAGCGAAAATAAAAGCAAAACTAGTTGTACTTCAGTGCACTCCATTTCAGACACACTTTCATGATTGCATGGCAATGATTGTCAGGTGTCTTATGTGTCCGGCAACGTATCTCAGACGTTCAGTGTCGAAATAACTTGATACCGATTGGCCCAACCAAGCAAGATAATGTCATTTCACATAGAAACGCGGCCATATCCACAAAAAGGTGCAGTTTTCCATGTGGGTTCTGAAGTTCTGCCTGTGCGAATATACTTATACGAAAAACATTCGGCACTATCTATAAATAAATAAATATAAATATGTATGTGTGTGTGTGTATTACAGTTCAGGTTGTCTTTGAAATAAATATTTTAAATAACCAGTTTTTAAAAGTGTTGATCATTGAATAAAATGCGTCTTTTGATTAATACATACTTTACTTACTCCTGCTCAAAAGTGTTACGTATTAAACTCTTTTAACATTTGGCAAAATTAGGTAGCAAAATTATCGCTTGAAGCAAGTTAGATGCCGAACATCTATATGTGCCTGCCAAGAGGTGAACATTCCATTGACCCTTACTTGTTGCTTTCTCCATGTCTTCTGTTGACCTGTTAATAGAGAGTTAATAAGGTGTACCGATTAATGACTGATAAAGGCCCTCTATGTTTAAGAGATATGCATTTTTATGTCCACCTATGTAAAGAGGCAGCCAGCCTAATAAAGAGAATTTATTATTTTATCAAGTTCATTTAGCTATTTCAAGACCAAGCTATGTTTTTTTTCAACCCTATGATTATGTTACGGACGGATTTATCAAATTATGCTCCTTGAGCAGACTTCAGAATAAAATCGATCATTTCTTCAATTAATAAATATTTATTTGCCTCATTTCTGGTCGTGCAATTAAAACAAGACTGCATTTTACTCCACAGAACAACGCTGTAATTAACGCTAGACAATCGCAAACCAATTTACCAAAAAAAGAAGAGAAAGAGAGAGAACAGAATAAACATACTACAANATTAACGCTAGACAATCGCAAACCAATTTACCAAAAAAAGAAGAGAAAGAGAGAGAACAGAATAAACATACTACAAGAATTGTTAAAACTTAAAACTAAGATACCCAAATACACATATATTCACACAAGCACATAAACGACCACAACTGATGAACTTGGGGCTTGCATCGAAGCAACAAGGGTGGATATACCTCAGACTGACATACATGTCGTGCCCTTATAGCAGCTCTTGCATGTCGGAACCAAACGGCACTGCTCTGNGATATACCTCAGACTGACATACATGTCGTGCCCTTATAGCAGCTCTTGCATGTCGGAACCAAACGGCACTGCTCTACCATTGTTCTGTATGTCATACTCAGCTGCAAAAGTATTCATGTAACCTGCAAACTGATGGGTATCTTGTACAATACATATTGTTGTGTTAGTTCATGTTTTAATTGCCTCAATTTTAATGGCCAGCAGTGTAGTAATTTNATGTTGATTGGGTAGAAACGTGATGCCAGTGCCGTTCCAGGTCAGCGCGCTCAAAGCGTTTCCAACCCCCTCCCCACCCACCAGACGGTCCCTCCCCCTCGTGTTCCAGCTGAATGCCGAGGACGACATTTCAACTACCTTTTGTGCGGATTGACTAGCGGACCGGGTAATATAGTTTGTAATATTCCCGCGTGGAGCAGCGCAGCGGACTCACCTCCTGCCCAATGTGACATTCTCATGTACTATCGTCTGGCTGTACCCCTCGCAGCCAACTGCTGCACTGTCCCGTGGCTGTAGTCCTTTCACGGTTACTTACAACTGTTCTGAAGCCCTGGTAAAGTGCTGCTTTCAGGATACTTCTCCACTTCATGCGAACGAGGCTTAACTAAATATTAAACATTTCACCAAAGGGACAACGCACCGCATTCGTGCGCGCTCAGTTCAAATTGTGTTTATTAGTAGATCCTTGACAAATTCGTAAATGTATTTTACGACAAGCTAGACTTCAAACACACGTACATTTCCGTTATGTTTGCAATTGGCTCACAGTTTATTAGACACTCCCAGGTGAACTCTGGGCCAATAAAAGACCTGTAAGCAGACAAGCACCGAATCCCTGGTCTAAGGTACAGCTGGCTACACATAGGGACAGCAACCAATGAAATTAAAGCTGAGTATTTAAAATGCATAGAACATTGGAGTCTAGCATACTGGTAGTTCAAAACGCGCAATTTTCCTGTCCTAAGTTGTTGGCCTTTTATATGGGCACCTTTTTGTAGCGAAAATAAAAGCAAAACTAGTTGTACTTCAGTGCACTCCATTTCAGACACACTTTCATGATTGCATGGCAATGATTGTCAGGTGTCTTATGTGTCCGGCAACGTATCTCAGACGTTCAGTGTCGAAATAACTTGATACCGATTGGCCCAACCAAGCAAGATAATGTCATTTCACATAGAAACGCGGCCATATCCACAAAAAGGTGCAGTTTTCCATGTGGGTTCTGAAGTTCTGCCTGTGCGAATATACTTATACGAAAAACATTCGGCACTATCTATAAATAAATAAATATAAATATGTATGTGTGTGTGTATTACAGTTCAGGTTGTCTTTGAAATAAATATTTTAAATAACCAGTTTTTAAAAGGGTTGTTCATTGAATAAAATGCGTCTTTTGATTAATACATACTTTACTTACTCCTGCTCAAAAGTGTTACGTATTTAACTCTTTTAACATTTGGCAAAATTAGGTAGCAAAATTATCGCTTGAAGCAAGTTAGATGCCGAACATCTATATGTGCCTGCCAAGAGGTGAACATTCCATTGACCCTTACTTGTTGCTTTCTCCATGTCTTCTGTTGACCTGTTAATAGAGAGTTAATAAGATGTACCGATTAATGGCTGATAAAGGCCCTCTATGTTTAAGAGAGATGCATTTTTATGTCCACCTATGTAAACAGCCAGCCTAATAAAGAGAATTTATTATTTTATCAAGTTCATTTAGCTATTTCAAGACCAAGCTATGTTTTTTTCAACCCTATGATTATGTTAGGGACGGATTTATCAAATTATGCTCCTTGAGCAGACTTCAGAATAAAATCGATCATTTCTTCAATTAATAAATATTTATTTGCCTCATTTCTGGTGGTGCAATTAAAACAAGACTGCATTTTCCTCCACAGAACAACGCTGTTATTAACGCTAGACAATCGCAAACCAATTTACCAAAAAAAGAAGAGAAAGAGAGAGAACAGAATAAACATACTACAAGAATTGTTAAAACTTAAAACTAAGATACCCAAATACACATATATTCACACAAGCACATAAACGACCACAACTGATGAACTTGGGGCTTGCATCGAAGCAACAAGGGTGGATATACCTCAGACTGACATACATGTCGTGCCCTTATAGCAGCTCTTGCATGTCGGAACCAAACGGCACTGCTCTGCCCTACTTCTGTATGTCATACTCAGCTGCAAAAGTATTCATGTAACCTGCAAACTGATGGGTATCTTGTACAATACATATTGTTGTGTTAGTTCATGTTTTAATTGCCTCAATTTTAATGGCCAGCAGTGTAGTAATTTAGCTTACCGGCGGTCTACGTTCCCCACCCTCCCGGCCGCCTGTCGCCTGCGTGACTCATGCCTCCGCAAGGCCAGAGCCCATCCTCAGATGACGTGCCTGGAGCGGCGAGTCGGTAGGGAAGCCATGACGTCAGCGACTAGCACCTTCCAGAAGTCCGAGATTTGCCTCCTCTGGTCAAGAAACATCTGGTCACACAAGTGCGTCATCTTGGGACGGAATTATCCAGAAAAGATCAGCTCAGGTATAAACACGGCCTTGCCCCGCCGACGGCAGTCCGTGTGTCTGTGGGTTTGTGTGTGTGTGAGTGCGTGTGAGTGTGGCGGTGCGTGTATGCGCGTGTGTGTGCGTGCGTGTGCGTTTGGCGGTGCCTGGGAGTATTCCGGCAGATTTAAGCGAGCTGCGGTAANATGCGCGTGTGTGTGCGTGCGTGTGCGTTTGGCGGTGCCTGGGAGTATTCCGGCAGATTTAAGCGAGCTGCGGTAACCTGGAAGTCAGAGCGACTGCCTAGACATCAGCGTTCTCAAGGACCAGTGTGGTAATTTTTTGGAGTTGACCAGGCGTGGTAGCGGAAGTGGGACATCGCCAGAAACTGACATCTCGGTGCAGATCGACAAACTAACACAGTTAACACTGTTTTTCTTTCGTCGAACTTGTTATTTATTATACTGATTGACGTAATTAGATATTTTGTATTAGTTTACTAGTTTGGGAAGAGGACTCTAACTTATCAAGTTTTTGTAGAATTTGGAATTAGTAGCTGTATTGTTTTATAGCATAACTGTATATAAATTAGGAAACTGAAATTTTAATTTAAAGTTTTCTACGAATTCCATGCCACACTAACATGGTACCGCTCACGCTCATGTAGCAGTATTCAACAGCCATAACCAATATCCGTGCAGAATAAGTTGTCACTTCACACTACTCGGTGTGGGCCATAGAAGAAATATAGGAATGCTCAGTATCCTATCTCTGTGTTCCTACATTGGAATTCTTTTTCTGCCAATTGCGCTATAAAAAACTACGTGTATAGGATTTGAGGCTAGAACGCTATTTAGGTAAGGGTTGAGATTTATCTGTACGATACCTGTTACCTGGATGTTTTCTGTATGTTATGTATCACAAGCGTTTTATTCTTCTGGTAACATAAAAGTATATTATTTTTGGTTAAATCAAATTTTTTCTTAATTATGATCTATAAATTATATTTCATTTACAATTATTACGAACAAAAACAGAAAGAAAACCGATGTGTTGGAAATGCCTAGTACGAAATAGTTATTTTGCAAAATATTAAAGAGTGTGCGCACGAATGCGGTGCGTTCTCGCTCTCGTGTAATTTCTTAGACTTAGTTGAGCTTTCTTTGCACGAGGCAGAAGTATTTCCTGGAGGTAGAACTTTATCAGGATTTTATATAAGTTGGATATAACCGTGAATGGACTACAGAACATAACTTATTCCAGTTTATCAAAGTACCTACTTGAGCATATACGCTGTTCGCGGTAAACTGAGCACTTTTAACGCCCTGTTTCAGATATACTTTTATTCCTTTTTTGAATATTTCCGCTATATGTAATATTATTATTGCCCTGGGCCTCGTGATTCTGATCATGCGTCAGACAAGTGAGAACGTAAAACTTTTAAAATAACTAAACGTATCACTAATATCCCATGATGTACTGTCGTGTGTGTAAAGCAGAATAATACCATCTTGATTTACCATACATTTAATTATTACACTCGCACAATGACCTCAAGACTTGGAACTGTTTTTCTTAATTTGCTACCAACTTAAACAGTAAAAGTGCATGTGAGTGTGTCTGGTAGCGTAAGACGCAGTTAAAGGGCAGTGATTTTTTTTGAAGATAGATTTAAAAAGTGCTAATTTCATCGTGAACAGCATGTATAAAATGTTTATTCTGTTGAAAATTCAAATGTGGTATAACACAACTACGAATATGTAGACTCCATTGTGGACTGTTAGTTGGGGTCATCACTATACGAGCAGTCCTGCCAACTACGCAGGTATGATTGCACTGCGACCCACGTCACACCTTAGTTACTGATTGCTCATGCCGTCTTTTTTTAACTACTGCTGGGTTTAGTTGCATTTCCTGCCGCAGCAGTGCCCTTGTCCGCGGTCGCAGCGCTACCAGCTCCGCTAATTAATTCACTTAATACCGCGGCAATAATCACTAATTAATTTCCATTCGTGAGGTTGGCCGTGCAACAGCTCTGCCCGCACATAATTAACGCATTAATTAATGACGATTGTGGTTTATTTTTTTGCACTTTTCGGGATACGTGTAATTGACGTAACCAAAATTCCCCGACGAGTGTTAGAGATTTGCGTTTTAAAAATCAGCAGCGTTCTGTTTATATTTATGTGGAAACTGCGATTCTCTACCATGTGCTGGTTTTCGCACTTTCTTGTTACTCTATTCAGCTTCCTAACTGTCTTTTCTAACGAGGTTCCACACCACATCATCATCCAGAAAGTCTGTGATGAAGGTTGTTACATGCGTATGGTTTTTAATAATCATTGGTCTGGCTCATTAGCGGAGTTCCAATTGAAAAGTAGAAATATTTTAAATCTACCGTTTCTTGAGAGTTTTAACTCTTTAACTTACGCATTTTATTACGTTCCTGGTGATGCAAAAGAGGAAGTTTATGATCAGGCAAATAATTTTGAATTTCTTGTAATAACTTCCAAATATACTCGGGATAATATGTTAAGTTGTTCAGGAAATGTGAGAGCTGAGAGTTGTATACTCTTTAATTGTTTCAAGGTAATGATCCAATTACACTAGCAGGAATACAACTAAGAAGCGGGGTCCTTAGTTGGGGGGTGGTGTTTGTTGAGGGGTGAGTAACATTCTTAGGAATTCCAGGAACGGCACAAACAATTATACTTAACACGAATCTAAACACCATTCCCAAGTTTAGCAGTCATTATAACTCGACATATTACTATTACTTCGCAGTAGCAATAACGCACGTAATTCGCTCACCGCCCGCCAAATAAACTGATGAGTTTTGTAAACTCATTTTCTGCGAAGAGTTACAGAAGTTCGCAATTAATTTCTCTAAACACCTTTAGTATTATAGCGTCATTACTTGTCTGAAAACACTGAGAAAAATGTTTTGTTCAATCAAAAAGTTTGTTTGGGGCAACCAAATTAATTCATTTGATAGGGCCAATGAAATATTTTGTTATTGAAACAAAAATTATTTTAGAAACCTCAACTTAAGTGATTATTGTTTTTATTTGGTAGCCCTAAGCAAAGATTTGGTTGGCGCAAATAAATATTTATTTGTTTTGCACCACAGNATTATTGTTTTTATTTGGTAGCCCTAAGCAAAGATTTGGTTGGCGCAAATAAATATTTATTTGTTTTGCACCACAGTTTCGGTTAATATGAAAAAATACTAGGAGCCCGGCCGAGACTCGAACTTCGGCCCAACACAGAGTTTCGTGTATTCAAGCGTGTTACTTGAACAAAATTAATATTGTTGCTTTCCAAGTTTTGTTTACTCAATAAAATATTGTTCCGCAACTGAATATATCTTCGGCACTATAAAAAAAATATTTGGTTGGCTGAAAAAAATCTTTTTGTCGGTGTATCGTCTTGATATCAGACGAAATGAAACTCATAACTACAAGTAGACCGCCTATATTGTTTTGTGTTCTGTCTATTCTAATGAGGTTCACAAACGCCTCACTAATTTGAAAATGTATTTAATAGCACAATATAATCAGGAAGAATTATCACCTTACTTGGTGGTTATCGTATCATAGGGCCTTCTCGTCGACTGCCAGAAAAGTG
The DNA here is from genome assembly GCA_002778355.1 of Clitarchus hookeri. Classification (NCBI taxonomy): domain Eukaryota; kingdom Metazoa; phylum Arthropoda; class Insecta; order Phasmatodea; family Phasmatidae; genus Clitarchus; species Clitarchus hookeri. Next base: position 28,234 of record NQII01008692.1, read on the forward strand.
TAACCCACATAGGGCGCAGGGTGGCTTCAGCTTACCGTGGCGATGTACAGTGTTCATGTGTGGTCTATCCCCAGACTGCGCCAGTTGACCCTCCAGACGAAGGCACAGAGGTCATTCCTCGCTAGCACAACGCCGTAAGGCCGCGGCAGTCTTCTTTGCTCTCTTCTGACGTCACTCGAAATAAGCTGACAAAGTTAATTTCTTAAGGCCAATAACGAATGCTGTAATTTTATGTTTACAAAACTGCACGTTACTTTTATGTATACGTTTCAAGTAATATACCCAGTAATTTACAACATTTATAATTAAATATTTTGAATTATCTGAAAGAGAATATCCTACAATTTGTCGACTATAAGTTTGGAATAAAAAATTTAAATTTACTTATTCACGAAAATTTTAAGGACGTTTTTTTTTAATTCCTGGAAATATGTAACAATTAATTTACAAGTGTTTCTGCTGGATTGATTACAAAACAAATGCTTTATATTTTGTTCTGAAAAACCGGCTTATTTTTGGTTTGTTTTTATAATTACGCTTAACAGAACCGCTGATAAAAACAGCTTAACCTACTTAGTACACTGAGCAAAAAAAAAATTGTTGAATCAAACAAAGTTTGTTTGGCACTACAAAATTAACTTTTGTATGGTGGCAATGAAATATTTTGTTGTTGTACCCAAAGTATTTTAATTTTTCCTATTTGATTGCCCAAACAAAGATTTGGTTGGTGCAATTTAATATTTGTTCTGCTCTACATTCACTAAATAGTTTCGGTTAATATACAAATATTCGAAGTCCGTCCGTAATTAGAAGCTACATTACCTGCACCCTATCGCTAAGCTACAGTACTCTCAGCTAAAGTGTCTACAGGAATGATAAGAGGTTTTTAAATACAGAAGTTTCAAATACTGGCCAACGTGCGTATATTTAAGTCGCAAGTTTTAAGGTTTTACTTTTTAGTTTCCTGTTAAACTGGATGTATAAGTATACCATTATTATGTATCAACAAACGCAATAACAAACACTCTCACTATTCTAATTGTCACACATTTCCAAACCACCTCTCGTGCTGTATTTTCGAACGAAAGCAACCAAATGAGTGGCCAAACAAATATATGGAGTTGAGTCGACAAAATAGTTTGTTGACAGTCTAATTTCTTTTGGCCCAACGCAGACGTTTTGTTCATTCAAACATAAGTTTTTTTATCTGTAAAAAATTTATTTTGTTGCTTTTTGAGTTAAGTTTACTCAACAAAATATTTTTTTTGGGTAAACAAATATATTTTTGGCCTTATATAATGAAATATTTTGTTGGCCTTTCTCTCAGTGTAATTTTTTTTACTTTAGTTTATTGTCTTTGATGTGATGTGACACGAAACTCGCGTTCTGTAGTGGACATTAAGGTGGGATGTGCGTACTTTTCATATACCCACCATTGTCTTACGGATGTTTTTGGAACTGAGTTTTTCAACTTCCTTCTTACTGTTATGGCCTCTAAGAGGTATTTGTTCACATAAGTGACCATGTAATTTACTTTTATTATTGTCACGAATTGTATAGTCAATTCACAGTTACTTACACGTTTCCTGAAGACCTGCTTATGTTATACTTCCTGGATAATCCTCCGCATCATGCAGACAAAATTTAATAAAGGTTAGAAAATTACACGAAAAGCACAACTCACCGCATTCGTGCGCACTCAAAGTAAACATGTTTTGCATATGAACTATTTCGTACTAGGCATTATTAACACACCCTTGATCCCTATGGTTTTATTTACATTAATTATAATGGTAGTAATATACTTAACAGATAAAATATAAGAAGTAGTTTAATTTAACCAAAAAATAAGTAACTGTTCTGTTAACACAAGTATTAGAGGCTTATGACACATTACATGTTTAGGAAACCACCAATCACGTAACACCTGGAGTGATTTTTCAAATGTTTGATTGAAAAAGTGTGAAGGAACCACAAATAGACTATAACCATTTTCGCCGCGCACTAATCGCCTTACGCCGGTGGCGTACCGGAGGTATTTCCACATTTGAGACAGAGAAGCGCGGGAGCGATAAGGGCGACACTGCCGCGCGCATCAAGTGCAACACCGCCACTAAGTACTTAACACTACAGAGGTGCAACAGTCGCTGTATCCCGCCATCTGCAGAAGCAACATGTTGGATCGCTGTTCGCCAACCGGCGCCGACACCAGCCACCGACTGCGACTCTGCATTCCTACAGTGGACCTGATATACAACGCAATAAACACCGGCTACATGAGTCCCACGTCATGTGGTAAACAAAAACTTCATGTTTTGGTTTGCCAAGTAAAATCGTAAAAACTTTATTTTTCTCTAACTTTTTTTAGGGATTCCAATTTTATGGAAACATTTTTAATTCCCCATTTAATTACACCATGACCATACAGGATCGGCAAAAATTTATACAAAAAACACTGAAAACGCTACAAAAAATACGAAAGATGCGTGAAAATCTTGTAATTTATATAGCGAAAGACTACTGCGTAACACAACTTCAATATTCCATTTTTATTATAAAATTACAACATTAAAGTGAAAGAAGAAAGCCGTTGAGCAAATTACAAAACATATGGCATGATTTAATCACTCTTCCCCCCTCTCACTCTTCACAATATAAGAAAGAGAGTCTCTCTAGGCTTCTCCTCCCCCAACATTTAGAAGCCATGCCTTATATCTCTTCATCATGCAATTCTGGAGANAAAAAATTTAAATTTACTTATTCACGAAAATTTTAAGGACGTTTTTTTTTAATTCCTGGAAATATGTAACAATTAATTTACAAGTGTTTCTGCTGGATTGATTACAAAACAAATGCTTTATATTTTGTTCTGAAAAACCGGCTTATTTTTGGTTTGTTTTTATAATTACGCTTAACAGAACCGCTGATAAAAACAGCTTAACCTACTTAGTACACTGAGCAAAAAAAAAATTGTTGAATCAAACAAAGTTTGTTTGGCACAACAAAATTAACTTTTGTATGGTGGCAATGAAATATTTTGTTGTTGTACCCAAAGTATTTTAATTTTTCCTATTTGATTTCCCAAACAAAGATTTGGTTGGTGCAATTTAATATTTGTTCTGCTCTACATTCACTAAATAGTTTCGGTTAATATACAAATATTCGAAGTCCGTCCGTAATTAGAAGCTACATTACCTGCACCCTATCGCTAAGCTACAGTACTCTCAGCAANGAAGCTACATTACCTGCACCCTATCGCTAAGCTACAGTACTCTCAGCAAAAGTGTCTACAGGAATGATAAGAGGTTTTTAAATACAGAAGTTTCAAATACTGGCCAACGTGCGTATATTTAAGTTGCAAGTTTTAAGGCTTTACTTTTTAGTTTCCTGTTAAACTGGATGTATAAGTATACCATTAAGTATTATGTATCAACAAACGCAATAACAAACACTCTCACTATTCTAATTGTCACACATTTCCAAACCACCTCTCGTGCTGTATTTTCGAACGAAAGCAACCAAATGAGTGGCCAAACAAATATATGGAGTTGAGTCGACAAAATAGTTTGTTGACAGTCTAATTTCTTTTGGCCCAACGCAGACGTTTTGTTCATTCAAACATAAGTTTTTTTATCTGTAAAAAATTTATTTTGTTGCTTTTTGAGTTAAGTTTACTCAACAAAATATTTTTTTTGGGTAAACAAATATATTTTTGGCCTTATATAATCAAATATTTTGTTGGCCTTTCTCTCAGTGTCATTTTTTATACTTTAGTTTATTGTCTTTGATGTGATGTGACACGAAACTCGCGTTCTGTAGTGGACATTAAGGTGGGATGTGCGTACTTTTCATATACCCACCATTGTCTTACGGATGTTTTTGGAACTGAGTTTTTCAACTTCCTTCTTACTGTTATGGCCTCTAAGAGGTATTTGTTCACATAAGTGACCATGTAATTTACTTATATTATTGTCACGAATTGTATAGTCAATTCAGAGTTACTTACACGTTTCCTGAAGACCTGCTTAAGTTATACTTCCAGGATAATCCTCCGCATCATACAGACAAAATTTAATAAAGGTTAGAAAATTACACGAAAAGCACAACTCACCGCATTCGTGCGCACTCAAAGTAAACATGTTTCGCATATGAACTATTTCGTACTAGGCATTATTAACACACCCTTGATCCCTATGGTTTTATTTACATATAATGGTAGTAATATACTTAACAGATAAAATATAAGAAGTAGTTTAATTTAACCAAAAATAAGTAACTTTTCTGTTAACACAAGTATTAGAGGCTTATGGCACATTACATGTTTAGGAAACCACCAATCACGTAACACCTGGAGTGGTTTTTCAAATGTTTGATTGAAAAAGTGTGAAGGAACCACAAATAGACTATAACCATTTTCGCCGCGCACTAATCGCCTTACGCCGGTCGCGTACCGGAGGTATTTCCACATTTGAGACAGAGAAGCGCGGGAGCGATAAGGGCGACACTGCCGCGCGCATCAAGTGCAACACCGCCACTAAGTACTTAACACTACAGAGGTGCAACAGTCGCTGTATCCCGCCATCTGCAGAAGCAACATGTTGGATCGCTGTTCGCCAACCGGCGCCGACACCAGCCACCGACTGCGACTCTGCATTCCTACAGTGGACCGGATATACAACGCAATAAACACCGGCTACATGAGTCCCACGTCATGTGGTAAACAAAAACTTCATGTTTTGGTTTGCCAAGTAAAATCGTAAAAACTTTATTTTTCTCTAACTTTTTTTAGGGATTCCATTTTTATGGAAACATTTTTAATTCCCCATTTAATTACATCATGACCATACAGGATCGGCCAAAATTTATACAAAAAACACTGAAAACGCTACAAAAAATACGAAAGATGCGTGAAAATCTTGTAATTTATATAGCGAAAGACTACTGCGTAACACAACTTCAATATTCCATTTATATTATAAAATTACAACATTAAAGTGAAAGAAGAAAGCCGTTGAGCAAATTACAAAACATATGACATGATTTAATCACTCTTCCCCCTCTCACTCTTCACAATATAAGAAAGAGAGTCTCTCTAGGCTTCTCCTCCCCCAACATTTAGAAGCCATGCCTTATATCTCTTCATCATGCAATTCTGGAGATTTTCCCGTCGTTCATGAAATGTAGACAGCGCCCCAAGGTGACGTCACATGCTGCACGCATGCCTCTTGAGGACACCTGGGCAAGGAGGGGGGAACGACTCGCCGAGGTAGTCGACCTGTGCTCTTTATGCCTTCAGCCTATCCGCCGACACCTGCGACGGCGCGAGCGAGTCAGACGGGGCACGCCGACCCAGGTAAGATGCCACGTCCATAACAGCAGCATCCAATCCTCGTAGGTCTCGTAGGACAGCAGATTATGGCACGGGTTTTCTGATGGGAGGTGTTTGTGATAGACGTGACGGTAACCTTCTCTCCAGCCGGCAGCCCATGCAACAGGAAACCTCTTGAAGCAATAAGACACAAGGCCCGATCCAGTAGGCGGGTGCGTCGACATCAAAGGAACCGCCCCGCATGTTAGTCTCCGTGCACTGGCTTTCTTTTTGCCACGCCGCTACACGCAAGGCTATGAAATGGCATATGGTTCTTCCCTTCGCGTTGAGCGTACCTGCGGAAGATCCTGCGATGACTATCATGCTATCGGCAGAAAGTCCATAGCAAAGTTCAATGCAGGCCCATGTTGTAGTTTTACTCGTACCCGGGTTGTTTTAAGATACAGCATTGTGAAAACGTCGTTTTCAACCATGTTGGAGAGATACAAATTAATATTTATAGCATATTTGATACCTTTTGTCCTTACTTGTGGTATGTTTCCTTTTCGTAGGCGAACATAAAGCCTTTTTTTTTTAATGCTGCAACGAAGTCAAAGCGCCATGTGTGAGAACTATATAATATCGTCTGACTCATATATTATCCTTGTTAGGGGTCCGGAAATGCTTATGGTGGAAACTTGGTGCTCTCCTGAACTCCTCCATGTCGCTGGATGATGGACAAGTAAGCCTCTGGCTCTTGTCGTGCTTGTCTAAAAACCAAACTGTCCTCCTACCTGATGGTTTGTTTAGTTCGTCCAGGACTCGTATGAGGGAGACACGTTTGTGTAGTCGTCTGACCGCTCGCCTCACACCAAGGACAATCAGGTTGGATTTCCGACGGGTTACGTGACGGACGATGCCTTAAGCTGGCGGGTTTTCTCGGGGAGCTCCCATTCTTCCTGTTTTTGTCNCCGACGGGTTACGTGACGGACGATGCCTTAAGCTGGCGGGTTTTCTCGGGGAGCTCCCATTCTTCCTGTTTTTGTCTTCCGCCTCTGCCCCATCTCCATCTCAATTCACCCTTATTGGCGCTCAGGAAAGCAGCGAATTATTCCTCAAACCAGAACAGATCTGCGTCTGTGGACGTATTCACGCGTCTTTTGCTTCCAACACGATTTGATGTGAAAACCAAACGGACGTAATGACTGACAGTTCAACGCACTGACAGACCTGACTCTCACAACCCTTTATCAAGCTTATCTCAAACTCACGCTAATCTCTTTCGGCTTTCTCGGCATGACTTCTACTCATGGTAAATGTTATGTGAGGCATATACTGTAATGTGCAATGTTCTGAGTACACCTTTAAAATTCGAAAAGAAAAGCGACGGCGGCGCCANTGTGAGGCATATACTGTAATGTGCAATGTTCTGAGTACACCTTTAAAATTCGAAAAGAAAAGCGACGGCGGCGCCCTTGTAAATCCCTGTGCTAATGTACTGCATAATATTCTTTGGCATGTCTAGTTACCGACTTTCACGGTAGTCGAATAATCTTTACTTTATGTGCAAATTTATATGGCAATAAGTGTACTTTTTNCTAGTTACCGACTTTCACGGTAGTCGAATAATCTTTACTTTATGTGCAAATTTATATGGCAATAAGTGTACTTTTTCGTTTGTTAAACACAACGTTCCGTTATTCGATGGTCGATGTCAGTTACGTCTTACAAAAACATTTGCAACATATTTTGAGACACGTTGAATTTATGATGCCCATTNGATGGTCGATGTCAGTTACGTCTTACAAAAACATTTGCAACATATTTTGAGACACGTTGAATTTATGATGCCCATTTCCTGACCAAATTCTTGAGACAGAACGTTACAGTCTCGACCCGAACCCATGATATCAGTTAGTGAAATACTACTCTATGAACGTCAGTTGACGCAGTTACAGACTAGTAAATCCGTTAAATGAACGGGCAATCAGTTTCACTGTGATGTATTCATTATCATGTCTGGAAATATGACTAAAAAATAGTTTTTTTCCTCTCATTCACTCGGGCAGACAGAAACTTTAATAAAACTGTACCCGAAAAATTTCATTAAAGTAAATTTGTCGATATNTCTCATTCACTCGGGCAGACAGAAACTTTAATAAAACTGTACCCGAAAAATTTCATTAAAGTAAATTTGTCGATATTAAAAAATAAGTTAAATTAATAACCCGTAAATAATTTTGGAGGTGGGTGGGATTTAACTTTTGCCGAAAACATATAGGTCTAATACATCACCCGTTCGTGAGGCCGTCACTCTGATAAATACACATAAAGTTAAGCAAAACTAAATATACAGTGGCAAAGGAACAACTTTCGTTCCGCAAGGTAAAAAATACTTCATTATTAGGTAATGAATGAATATTGAACATTTAAAAAGCTTTGCAAAAATGTTAAACCTAATAACTCGCAGGCATCCGTCATTTTGCAACACCACAAAGACAACAGAAAGCTGCGGCTGATTTCGTGTGAAGCCATTTTCACTGGTTGTCACTGGTTGTCACTGGTTGTCACTGGTTGTCACTGGTTGTCGTAGGTTTTCACTATTTCCGGTTTGGAGTGTAGAATATGCCCAGACTGTAGAGATACACGATACATTATAAAGCGTATTCTACTCCTTCGCTGCAGAAAGCGGACGAAGGAGTGTCTTGATCACTAGTTTCGTTGCGTTGCGGGCCAGGAGTCTACATCTCCTGTTCGACAGATGCGTGCATTAAGGAGTCGCAATCCGCGAGCTGTCTCCAGCTCCCCAGTCAAAAGAAGCCATTGGCAACTCGGAGGCCGGGAAGCTTTCTGNCAATCCGCGAGCTGTCTCCAGCTCCCCAGTCAAAAGAAGCCATTGGCAACTCGGAGGCCGGGAAGCTTTCTGAGGGGACCCAGCTGCGAGCGCCCGAGAGCGGAATGATGCTGACGTAGAGAGAGAGAGAGAGAGAGAGAGAGAGAAAGAGAACGTGGCTGCTGGAAAATGAAAGAGTTTGAAGTAAGGGACGCGAAAGGCGAAGAGTTTTTTTACACTCCATAACTTTCAAGAACTCCACATATTGCGATCGCTTTCCCGTCACCTATATATTTCTCCCTCGGGTGAAAAGATCTAAACGTGCCCGCCGCTGTGATAAACATTTCGTATAGCAGCTCGCTTGCTCTTGCAGACACACGCAAATATACTTTGGGGAGGTTTCCCTGGCAACAAAAAACTTTTGTTTCGTTTATTTTGTATTTGTTGCAAACTATACTGGCACTTTGTTTCAAACAACTTTAATCTTTTAATCTCGCTTCAACGTGTGCCGAATTGTTGTCATACAAAATGTTAAAACCAACGCCTATAATTATGTTTACTTAAAAATTACACAGATGCCTGTATCCAAAGTTTCTTATTTTTTCTACTAAACGATGGCTTTCATTGTTTGTGGGAGATAATAGATGAAACTCACATAAATGATTTCGTATTTAATAATTTTGCTGTTTTAAGATATATTTATTTTTTANCATTGTTTGTTGGAGATAATAGATGAAACTCACATAAATGATTTCGTATTTAATAATTTTGCTGTTTTAAGATATACCTATTTTTAANTTTCATTGTTTGTGGGAGATAATAGATGAAACTCACATAAATGATTTCGTATTTAATAATTTTGCTGTTTTAAGATATATTTATTTTTTAATGAACTGAAATGGGAGAATAATTACAAAAATTGTATACGTTAACTATAACATAGTGCGTAAACCATAACTATCATATCTACAGGTATGTAAATGTCAAATTAAAAAAAAACTGATAAACCTTATAACAAAATAAAAAAATTTCAACTGAGCTTGACGATAATTGGCTTATATTTCTTCCACTCTCATAAAGAAACAAGAAGTTACTGATAACTAATGAGTCTAATTTCGTCTACATAGGTGCAAGTAATATTTAGTGAAATTCTCAAAAGCTTAGATGGTGGGCAGGCGTTGACGTTTCATTGTCAGCAATATTATTAGAGATGAAATCGGAAACATGTGAAACAGTACCAAGAAAATTAAAATACACGAATGACTTAGCCGGGACTTAAATTCAGAAAAAATCGTAAAATTAAGAAAGTGTGCAATCAACTGCATCAATGAGGTCGAATTCGGAGCATCAACTTGAAATTTAATCAGTCTAATGTTTTGAATTATAGGGTTCACAAACCTGATATATTTACACGGCAACCATTTTATTAATAAGTGTCTGAGCCACTAAATACTCATGTGTTTACGTGGCCTACCATTAACTGTTCTTGTGTGAAAAAGTTGATTGAAATAGGTTGATTGGTCTCCGAGATATGGCATAAAAACCTTATTTCATTAAACAGGACCGTCTTGCATAAAGAGGCTCTGTACACTACGTTTCTAATATATACTGTCAGCATAAAATTTTTTTTCGAATTTTTTGAATTATTAAACAGATATGCCAACCATATCAAAATATTTATTTGGCTGCCAGTTTTTAAACAATTACCTGACACCATTTAAATCATGTGACTTTACGTGGCCTTCTGTAGGTGAGGAAAATTTGGTGGAAATTAGTTGAATTGTTCCAGATATATGGAGAAATGTTCAATTTACTCACCTTAGGAAATCTGGCAAAATAAGATCTTTGCATGCATAAATGATGCTTCGAATAAATATAGTTTGCATACAAAATTCGGTTTAAATTTGTTGAGAAGTTTTATATATATAAACAATTTTAAAAAAATGTAAATATATAAAACAAATTTTTCTGAATTGTTGATATCAACCGCATTAAACAAGCCTGCCTTTCATAAAATATGTTAATTTACTTGCCCTACTGTAGCAATATTTTTTTAAATTTTTGTAGAAATCGGTAGATTGGTCCTCGATACATGGCATAAAATTTCCATTGTTCATGTGATGATCTTCATAAATGGCGGCATAATAAATAAATGCTAACACTTCTTATTATACAATCAAAATGAATCAAAGGATTAAATAAAACAGCTAGTTGTCAGAACTAAACTGCATAGAGAAAAAAATTAGAATAAATATGTACATTATTTCAAATGTTACATTTAATCATTTAATAACGTTTTACAAAATGGTCTGTCGCTAGGGGAAAGAGGCCGCACCCAGTACAGAGTCGCCTCCCTCTCACGTCACTAGAGTCGAACTTACCTTGGTCCAGGCTGTTGGCCACCATGCGATCACGTGATTACACGTGACAAGCCCTCATACGAATATCGATATTGGAAAACAAGTCGGTATTATTTATGTTTGTTATTTATATAAGCATCGCTTTACGAAATTATATACCGAAAGAAAAATATCGATTTTCGGTACATCGCAATACAATATTTCATGTATTGAAGGATTTGAAAAATGTAAAATTGCTTGCAGTATTACATATTGATGGACACGAAGCATTGAGAACGATGTGGTGCCTGTTGCCAAATTAAACATAATAAAATTTAACTCAGTTTTTTTATTGAAAACAGAGGTTATTATAAGAGGATTTAAATAATATTTATTCCCGATAACTGGGAATAATGCCGATTTCAATAAAATATCTTTAAAATATATCAATGATTTCTATAGATATATCGTTGAAATAATGTAGTCATTTTGATATATTGATGTTTTTCCAACATCCCTTTTCCCTCGCGTGCCAAGGGTGCTAAGTAGTGCCTCAGGCGGTCAGTCCAGCCCGGCTGCAATGGAGGTGTCTGGTGACAGATCCACTAAGGCTGGACTCGTGGTAGTGGTTAAGAGGAATCCCTAGTAAACCATATTTAACTCCTCAAGGTCATATCAGGCCATAAGAAAGCATTGGGACGGCGGTAGAAAATTGCATAAACAAGCTTCCCGTGTGTTCATTTGTTCAGAATTTTAAGCTGTGACTATAATGTTTTAATAGAGCAATCCGATCATTAAAAGGTTAAACATTTATACCATATTTTCCAACACATAGAAGATTAACCATTTTAAACAGAGGGCTATTCGCAGTAATTTTTGCGGTTTTTGACAATTTTCAACTGTCTCATTTAAGTTTTCAATAGAAAAAGTTATGAATGGGCAAGACAGTATCTACTTTCGTTACTGTGCTGGAAAAAAGTGTACAGCAAATTGTTTCATGTTTTTTTTAAATTATAACAGACACAACTGCTTACAATGAGTACCATTTGGCAACTATGGAGGCTCCATAACTCTGCATACTGGAGGAGATCATGGAAGACCTCCTTCCCAAAAACTGGTCTACGCATTGAGTCACTAGAAGGCTCAGGCCATGTCCTGTAGAGACATCAGGGGCCTTGATTGTGACACGGCCAGACCACACGTGTACTAAGGTCGAGGGTCTCGGTATACGTGTAAGAACGCACTCTTGCATCAGAATGGAACACTGGATTTGCTCAACAGCGGCGTGACAGCTGGGGCTGGGGCATCTGTGCCGACAAGACATTACCTGTGCTGACAGGACATGACTTGTGCCAACAGAACGTGACCTGTGCCGACACAACATGACCTGGGCCGACAGGATGTGACCTGTGCCGACAGGACGTGACATGTGCTGACAGGACGTGACCTGTGCGGACAGAACGTGACCTGTGCTGACTGGACGTGACCTGTGATGACAGGACGTGACCTCTGTTGACAGGACATGACCTGTTCTGACAAGACGTGACCTGCACTGACAGAACGTGGCCTGTGCTGACAGGGCGTGAACTGTGCTGACAGGAGGTGACCTGTGCGGACAGGACTTGACCTGTGCTGACAGGACGTGACCTGTGCGGACAGAACGTGACCTGTGCGGACAGAACGTGACCTGTGCTGACTGGACGTGACCTGTGATGACAGGACGTGACCTCTGTTGACAGGACATGACCTGTTCTGACAAGACGTGACCTGCACTGACAGAACGTGGCCTGTGCTGACAGGGCGTGAACTGTGCTGACAGGAGGTGACCTGTGCGGACAGGACTTGACCTGTGCTGACAGGACGTGACCTGTGCGGACAGAACGTGACCTGTGCGGACAGAACGTGACCTGTGCTGACTGGACGTGACCTGTGCTGACAGGACATGACCTGTTTACCCGTCGGTAGGACGGTCGAGGTGCACTAAAGTTTTTGTAGCTAAGTGCGCCGAATTTGAATAGCAGTTTGTGCGTGTATAGGGGTATATTGAACTCCAGATACGAACTTTGTAAGATGATAAGTTAGGGATAATTGAATCGAATTCATAACATGACGCACTGCCCTAAATGNCCAGATACGAACTTTGTAAGATGATAAGTTAGGGATAATTGAATCGAATTCATAACATGACGCACTGCCCTAAATGACTACTAAGGGAGAGACATGCCTGTGAGTATTGGGAACGAAAAGTAGCTATTTGCAAAATGCTTTAAACAACACGAGATGAATGAACATATACGTACATATATTTACCACGTGTGAACTGGCNGCTATTTGCAAAATGCTTTAAACAACACGAGATGAATGAACATATACGTACATATATTTACCACGTGTGAACTGGCTCGGTGATAATAATCCATTAACACTGACGAGTAACACACTTTCGTTGGTTAATAACATGGCACTTCTTAATTTCCTAATAACGGGCAATGTTTCAAACACACAAATATTCACATTTGGCAGATGTCAAGTCAGACCAATGCCACTTACGAATGTGTTGTTTAATCTTTCATAGTTTCTGAAATTCCGCAAAGAATTATTACAATCACAAAATTTTAAGGGCTCGTCCCTTGCTTACTACTAATAATTTTATTCATACGGCGTATTATGATTTCTAGTCCATTTGCCATAACAATTGATCTTATAAAGTATGCACTTGGAGTTCAAGATAAACCTGTACATGCCTTGAAAAAGGTAGCAACATTTTTTAAAATTTGAATTAGGAGTTGAAATTTGGAATGCTCTGAACAACCAGGTCTTAAGAGCCAAATTGAGAAATGAATTAGGAATTCAACAGCGCCGGAATGCAAAGACAGAGGAAACGGCAAATCTCCGAGGAAACCCACCAACCAGTGGCATCGTACGGCACGATTCCCACTTGCAAAAATCCGGGAGTGACCTCGCTGGGGTTTGAACCTTGTTCGCCTTGGTGGGAGGCGAGCAGTCTAACCACTCAGCCACCACTGCCCTCATTGTTTAAGCCTGAACGTAAACCATAATTTAAATGTTCTACCTATATATTATAATGTTCTAGTTGCGACACCTGGTTCCTGATATTTTTCTTCTTCCTGTGCCTGGGGAAATTGTCAGTGGTGCCGCTTTAATTCGCTAACGACTCCTTGACAGTCCGACATCCGTAGCAGNCGCTTTAATTCGCTAACGACTCCTTGACAGTCCGACATCCGTAGCAGGAATAGGTCTTCATCATATTTCACGACGACGTCCCAAACGCGGCTCTGAGCCCCTTGAATAGCAATTAGCGGTCGCATTACCAGACTTCGTGAGTAGTTGGCAGAACTGCCGGTCGTCACGAGAACCCTCGTCGAGATCAAGAGGAGACCGTTGAGGAGTTGATGACGGGCTGGCGGAAAGTAAGTGAAGAGTCCGCTTACAACCGAGGCAGCAGATTTACCTGTTGGAAACCTCAAGATTCCCTTCTACCTGACGCTTGACCTGCCCTACGGTGTGTTTGAAGTACACGTTTGTCCGTGAAACTATTAAACGTGCGACCAATGTGCTGATCTACGTAAAGAACACACACTTAATACGAACGTTGCTGAATGCTTTCAAGGCCTCAAGCACATTATAAACACCATTTCGGATCAATCAAACATAGCTAAAAGTCTCAAAATATCTCAAAATATATTCAACAGGCACATTCAGAAGTACCCAAGGACCCAACATTGAACCATGTTACAGATGTTAAAAAAAAAAATGATAAGGCCACCGTTGAAAGTCCAGTAGGTAGACACAGCGCGAATGCACGCAAGTTAAGATGGTGCACTTGATGAGCGTGGCAGATTCGCCCTTATCGCTCCCGCTCTTCTCGACGTTGAACGCCGAAAATAGCTTCATTCACACGGGTCACGTAACGTCCATTTCTTCCACACGATGGCGTCATTTTCTCACAGAACTGGTCCTTCGAAACTGCCGTCCGTCATCCGTCAATTACCACTATGTCACACATGCATCAATTTTAGGGTGACAACGAACCAACTTGTTGGTCGACACTGCACTGCTGTCAGCATACGGTTCTGTCTTATATCGGAGACAACACAAGAGTCTGTGCCTCAAGTTACTGTCAGCAGCAGTCGCTAACGAGACTGCGTTCTTTTTTTGTAAGAAACGTAAATAGTATTTTCCTGAAAATATGGATGGTTTGTGTATTACGTTGTGATGAGTTGTGGGTGTTAAATAGTCAGCTGTAGAACTCCTTTGGAATCCATTCGACGTCTATCTTAGATATAGAATAAAATATCACGTTCGATTGTAACCGTAAATTACTCAAGTGATGATTGACTTCTACCTTGCACCGCACTGCTTTGTGTCTGAAACTCCACATTAGTGTACCACATCATAATTCCCACGTGCTATNTATGGATGGTTTGTGTATTACGTTGTGATGAGTTGTGGGTGTTAAATAGTCAGCTGTAGAACTCCTTTGGAATCCGTTCGACGTCTATCTTAGATATAGAATAAAATATCACGTTCGATTGTAACCGTAAATTACTCAAGTGATGATTTACTTCTACCTTGCACCGCACTGCTTTGTGTCTGAAACTCCACATTAGTGTACCACATCATAATTCCCACGTGCTATCAGAGAATACATACGTGCTTCCTGCAGCCAGGGTGGTACATACGTTACAAATCATGTCCGGCCAAAAATACACTCGTGACGATTTACCTCGTATTTTTGTTTATTTGGCAAAAATATACCAAGCAAAGTTTATAGGCTAGGGTAGCCTAATTTTAAAATACTCTTAAAATACCACCATTACAAATGTACGTACACTAAAATCATATGTACACTGCTTGGCGTATAAGTGTATTACCATGACATGTGCAGAGCTGATGTACATATGCCCCTTATGAGGGATGGTTACCTGTTCTGTCCAATGACAGGTTTAATTTCGAGTCAGTGGAAAACCACTGATTCGTAGCGAAATTAAACTACTTGAATCAGTGAAAAGTGCTGCACTTACAATCATTGGCAAACCACTGGTTGTTTAAGTGAAACAATCTCACTGATTGAGTACGTTACAGCCAACTGCGTGCGGTGAATTGAATATTGTTTTTATTGAATAATGTTAAATCATTACAAAAAATAAACATATTTCCGATATTCACTGCCTGTATAATGCAATTCAACATAATTTAAAAAAAAGTGTAAGAAAATTCGGCCGTACCGCTGATTTGAACCCACATATTCTCTCTGCTAGACCGTTACCTCACCAGTTGAGATGCGACATCAACATTGCATATAAAAAAAATAAAAAAATTTCAAACGATTTTTATAATCATGTAGTTTTACAATATATGCCCTTCCTTTTCGTTTTTAGTTTAATTCGTAACTTTATGAGTGTTAAAACAAATAGNAAACATATTTCCGATATTCACTGCCTGTATAATGCAATTCAACATAATTTAAAAAAAAGTGTAAGAAAATTCGGCACTACCGCTGATTTGAACCCACATATTCTCTCTGCTAGACCGTTACCTCACCAGTTGAGACGCGACATCAACATTGTATATAAAAAAAAAAATTTATTTCAAACGATTTTTATAATAATGTAGTTTTACAATATATGCCCTTCCTTTTCGTTTTTAGTTTAATTCGTAACTTTATGAGTGTTAAAACAAATAGNATGTAGTTTTACAATATATGCCCTTCCTTTTCGTTTTTAGTTTAATTCGTAACTTTATGAGTGTTAAAACAAATAGCACGTATCAATGCACTTACACAAAAAAAAAGTATAATGTTGCTGCAACAAAAAAAATTAGGCATTTCTTTTAGCGTTTATGTTTTAGTAACATTAATATTGCTGTGACAAAGTTATTTAATGTTAAACAAGTTATTATATTCCTATAATGCAAACATAATGTTGAAGTACTAATGTTAACAAAGCCTCTAAGTAATGTTACCGCAACCAAAGTTTGTATTACGCTAAAATTAACCGGAAGAACATNCTAATGTTAACAAAGCCTCTAAGTAATGTTACCGCAACCAAAGTTTGTATTACGCTAAAATTAACCGGAAGAACACAATACTTTGTGTTAGCACAACATTAAAGTAATGGCCATCCAACACAAGGTTATGCTGACTTAGCGTTGTAAAAATGTCTTATAGTAGTGAACTGCGATAACATAGTGAAACGAAACCACTGTATTTACATTTTAAAGCATAGTTTGGTAACGAAATGTTGCTCAAACCAGCTCTCAAGCTTTGCAAAGCAGAGTATGTGTGCTAGTATTTATAGAACATAAAGCATTTTCACGTAATGAAAGAAATCTGCAGTATGTTTATTAAACACTTCCAATACGAAACTGTGTCAAACATGTCAAGACAGCGGAGGTGATTAAACGTCGGGCTCTGTACAATGGAAAATGTTATGTTCTCACGGCGCGGGTTTGAATCCCCTTTCAACTTCAATTTTTTTTTTCCTTGGTAACATTTCTTTTTGTTGCGACATAAAAGCAACATTCTTTTTTATATCAGAATGTTTTCAAAGCAAATAATAAACAAGAACATTTTTAACACAAATGTTAACATCAGTTGAACACATAATTGGTTTTACGCAACATGAACACATAATTGGTTTTACGCAACATGAACACATAATTGGTTTTACGCAACATGAACACCGCCTTAAAATTGACAGTACAGTAAAGGATACAATGTTGTAACGTTATTATTTTTTATACTGCATTAACAAAATAACTTAAAAGTTTATTACATTTACAGTAACATCAGTAACTGACGGTTCACTACTAACAAAATTTTACTGTTGTACAATGTCTGATAGTAGTGAACCGCGATAACATCTTGAAATGAAACAACCGTGTTTATATTTTAAAGCACAATATGAGAAACTAAATGTAGCATACACCAGCCCTCAAGCCTGCAAAGTAGTTTACGTAGGCCAATTATGCATATATTTCTAGAGCATTAAGTATTTATACATAACAAAAGCTAACTGCAGTTTGTAATTTATAACCTCTTAAATACTCACAATATGAAACACATATGTTTAAGTAGAGCTCTTGGTAGGGCAGGTGGTTCAGTGAAGTAGAGTACGTCAATCACTCAGGGCCACGGTTCGATTCCCCTGCCAGCCGTAATTTTTTTCGTTAGTAATATATCTTTTTGTGACAAAATAATTGTGCTTGATTTATTTTACACTAAAATGTTTACTTAAAAAAACAATACTAGACTTTTTTTTTACAAAAATGTTAAAAGCAATGCAACCCAAAATTAGTTTTGCTGTAAAACAAAATTTGTATAGCAGTAACACAAAAATTGTCTAGCCGCAACTAAAATTGATTTTGCCACAAAACAACACCGTCTTAATGTTGTCAGTACTGAAGCAGGTAATGTTGTCACGGAAGAACTTAAAGTTACAGTAACATTGAAAGCTCATATTTCATTAATAGCACCATTAGTTACTGACGGCTCACAGATTACAAAAAGTTAATGTCGATGTAACATTTTTATTATTGCCACAACATTAAACTTTTTTCTGTGTACATCGCTACTTTTATTGCACTTTAAACATTCAAATCGCACTATGATGATGACGTGAAAACGAAATGAAAGACTTTAAAATGGAATATAATTGGTGTTATTAGATTATGTGACGTTATTTAATTTGATACAAGTAGTTTAACTAATCCATCAGTTTAAAAATAAGTTATTGATAACTAATGAGCTTATTTTCCTCACATGGGTAAAAATAAATATTATTAGTGTTGTTGAAAGCTTAGATAGTAGGTAGACATTGACGTCTCATTGACAACTATATAATTACAGATGAAACCAGAAACATGTGAAACAGTACAAACACAATTAAAATAAACAAGTGACTTACACGTAATTCAAATTCAGAAAAACTCGTAAAATTAATCTAGATTGCAATCAACTGCATCACGGAAGTAGGATTCGAAGCATCAACTTCGGATTTAATCTGTCTAATGTTTTGAATGATCGGGTTCACTAACCTGAAAAATTTACTCTGATATAACTTTGAAAATAAGTGTCTGAGCCACGAATTCACATACGTTTACATGGCTACTTGGGTGAAAAATTTGATGGAAATGGGTTTATTAGTCTTCGAGACATATCGTAAAAACATCATTTTCTTAAATGGGACAATATTACAAAATTTCTTAAAAAGATTCTCTGAACATGATATTTGAAATCGATAATTTTANTCTTTGAAATCGATAATTTCAGCATAAAAAGTTTGACTGGAATTGTTAAATTATTAAATAGATTTGCCAAACATGTAAACATATTTATATGGCCGACATTTGTAAAATCATTACATGAACACATTTAAATCACGTACTTATACGTGGTCTTCTGTATGTGTGGAAAATTCAGTGGAAATTGTTGAATTATATCGCAAATATGACAAAATGTTCAGTTGAGTGTCCTGACACTACTTTGCAAAAAAATCCGGCAAAGGAATCTCTGTATTCATGTCGGTTGATAGGTTGCCGAGATATGGAATAAAAACTGTACTGCTCATGTGAATATATTTATGAATGAAAAGAAAAGAGATTATATACTGGCACATTCGATTATTGACATAAATAAAATATAAAAATTTAAATTTACATCTGTTTCATATTTTCGTAGATATAGCATAATAAGCTTAAATGCTTGTAAGCGGAAGTCATAAAATAAGATGCTTACATAATTGAAACATATAAATTATATAACCTACCACAGTATACAACTTCTTCGCCAAATTTGAAAGATTTCGGATAATCGTTTTCTGAGGTACGGCATTAAAATGTTATTATTTCATGTGGGGATTTCTTACAAAATGGCGGAGAAATTAGGCTTCGTTTAGACAATTTTTATGGATACAACTGATACTGTCAGCATACAAAGTTAAGTTGAAATTCGTTTTGCAGTTTCGTAGATAAAAAATTTGTATCTATAATGTTTATACTTCCGCCATTTTGAAAATATGCATGTCTGAGCCACTGAAAATTGGTTAGTTTACATAGCCTACCAGAGTACTAATTATATGTCAAATTTGTTAGAAATCGGTTGCTTTATAGGATATCATATAATTTCAATTAATCAAGTGGTAATATTTTACAAAATGGCGGACAAAATACATTAGTGTGGACACATTTGATTTTTGCAATATATACAGCCATCATATAAAGCTTCGTTGGAAATAATTACATGGTTTAGACTATATAATAACATAACTAGAATTGCTACATGGCTGCTATTTTGAAAATAAATGTCTGAGATACCTGAAAAAATCAGTTTACATTACCTACCTTTGGTAGGAATCAGAATAATGTTCCCCGAGTTATGATATAAAACCATTGTTTATTCGTGTGGCAGTATCTTACAAAATTGAGAACGAAATTGTCTGTGTAGACACATGTGATGTTTGTTATATATATATATATACATATACACTCCGAGCATACCAAGTTAAGTCGAAATTTAGTAAAGGTTTTAGGATATAAAGTATATTATTCTAAAATATTTAGAAGGCCGCAATTTTAAAAAAAGTTCTTGACATACTAGAAAAACATTTCTACATATCATCTTTGGCTGAACTGCTTGATTGCCAAATCTGACAATTGTTTCCCGAGAAATAACATGAAAACTTAATTAATTCACGCAGTGCTGTCTTGCAAAATGGGGGACAAAAGTTTTGTTTTTTTGGCTTATTTGATGTTTGTAATAGATACTGACAGCGTAAAAAATCTGGTTGAAATTGGCCAAATGGTATGGTATTTATACCAAATAAACCTAAAATATTTGTATGGCCCCCATTTTGAAAATAAGTACCTTATAACTTTTATTGACTCATGTTTACTTGGCATATCATACTATCACTTACTCGCAAAATTTGGCGAAACAGGGAAGTGTAGTTATCCAGATAAAATGTAAAAGCTTTATATCTTCATGTTGCACTAAATTCCAAAATGGAGGACTTAAAACAATTTTTAAATCTGACTTTGATGCTTACTGCTTGTGCTGTCAGCAAACAAAAATTTGTTAAAATCGATTAAATGGTTTCCGAGATATAAAATATAGCCCTAAAATTTTTAACTGTCGCCATTTTGAAAGTAAGTGCTTGGAGTGGTTGAAAACTATTAAAGTCAGGGGTTCTTACTTCGGACTATATGTGTACTGAGTTTGGTAAAATTCTGTTAACGTGTTAAACAATTGAAAATGAGGGCGGAAACTGACGCACAGACACACACGCAACACACGTACATACACAAACCCATACACATTTACACATTCATACACACGTTTACACATATACACACATACACACAGACAGAAAATTGATCTTATAAACCTGCCTTTTTTTTCGGAAAGCAGGCAATATAAACTAGAAAAATTCAAAACAGCTAATTAAATTATTGATGAATCAGTGGGAAATGTCTCCGAAGCAATAAGTGGAAGAAAACGGGTTTTTTTCCTCACTAATTCATCAGTTAATATGACTGACGTGACTGTTAAATGAGTCAGATACTGTTAACTGATTTAAACAGTGAAATTCTCACTGACGCAGGTCGGTTTGAACGCCCCGGTATAAACGAGGAGAGTGTAAGCCGACTACCCGAGGCAGGTTTACAGTCGAGCAGGCCACTGCGGAGGCTACATGTAACACTGATTCCACAATACTGCGATGCCAGGCGTTGCTATCAACTGTAGCCAATCAGGATGAAGCAGCAGTCTGCCGCAGTGCGTCGGCGACGAGTGCGTTACGCGAAATACTTGCGTTGCGATTGTCGACGATTGCCCAAGACGGAGAAGGAGATGTGTTTGTTTGCAAGGAAAATCAAAACACTTGGTTTGTAAGTTTTGAAAATGACAATCGCGTTTACGCCGACGTCTCTGAAGTTGTATTTGTATTGTTGCTGCGTGGATATACAAAATACAATTCGTGTGTTAAGACCAAAATAATTCTCCTTCGTCGTAACTATGTCTCTCGTTCTTCATAATTCAAAACTCATGTAGGATTATTGCTTGCTTGTTATTCAGAACATTCCATTGACTTGCCGCCCTGCTGTCATATAACTACACTGTCCTCCTCTTCTGCCCGTTCGCACTGGGCTGCGCAGACCAGCAACGCGTAACAGTATGCTGGGTAGTTTTACCTTTACGAAAACTATATATATATGTATTGAATGTCTAATCTCATAACTGGTCTCATTTGCAAATTTACTACTGTTCCATGTTGTTATTCTAGAAAAGCTACCATACGACATATTTTTGTAAGAATAGTTCGTTGCCGCCCATCGCATCGCAACACTGTATTGTGGTACCAGCTAAAGGGGAAATTTTCGCCACAACCTAAATTACTTATTTATATTAAGTTTCGCGGATCAACAAGTCGTCGGGCAGCGCTTTGTACATTTTGCGAAGATGGTATTGCTTGACTAATGGTGCCAGTGTTACTTCTGTTATCACCCGCAAGAAAAAATGCACTAATTCGTCTCGGCAATTACTTGTCAAAAATTAATAACGCTAGTTAAACTGTAACAACTTGATGAAGTTTGAGAAACTGTTGTTAATGCTGTAACGTGCGGAAATCTTCGTTATATCAGTTTAAATAAAGCTTACGGCGAAAAATAGATAAATCCCATATGCCGTGGACTGGATACATCTTCATCGTTGGTTACAGTTATGTGGCACCAAAGATGTGGAGTTGTGTGGCGATATTTGTGCAGCTCATATCATCGGGGTCTTGAGAACCGATGAGGGTGAAACGAGGTGAGTATTGAGCTGCACCGGAATGCAATAGCAGGGGAAAAAGGAGATCCCCGATAAAACTCGCGGTCTATTAGCATCGTCCGGCACGATTCCCACGTTCGAAAATCCGGGAGTGACCCCACCGGGAATCGAGCCCGGTTCGCCTAGGTGGAAGGCGAGTAGTCTAACCACTAGACAACCGCGGCCCCCAATACAGCTGTGCCGCGGAGGTGTAGTGGTTATACTACTCGCCTCCCACCTAGGCGAACCGGATTACATCCCCAGCCGGGTCACTGCCGGATTGTCGCATTGGGAATCGTGCTGGACGATGCCGCTGAACGGCGGGTTTTATTAGGGATCTCCCGTTTCTCCACCTTTTCATTCCGGCGCTGCTCCATACGCACCTCGCTCCACCCTCATCGGCTATCAAGTTCTCGATGTTATAAGCCGCCCAAATCTCTTCACTCACTCACCTAATATAGCTGTGTTGTTAGAATGGAAGTGTGCAATCTTCATCGACAGATCTCGTTTCTGTTTCTGCAGTGATGATCACGGTGTGAGAGATCTGGTGGATCCCTCGGCTGTTGTGGAGCGACTCACAGTACGTCAACTTGGAGTCATGGATAA